>OMNW01031991.1:23933-72557 GCA_900303245.1 Selene dorsalis
GGGGGGGGGGGGTTACAGTAGTCTAAGCAAGGTGAGATGAATGCATTATTTTAAAACAGTTTTCCAATTCAAACTGTTTTTGTCATTAATTGGGTTTTAAAGAAAGGTAAAGCTAGTTGTGATCAGTGATGATACATGTTAATGTATTCATCATAATTGTTACTGAAATTTCAAATTATCTGTCCAAGCAGAAACATGTAGATGGAAAATAAAATGAGCCCCAGGTACGATCCCTGAGGAACACCACAAAGCAGAGTCGCAGGAACTGGCACAAGGTCACCACTAGAAACTGACAGGGCCTATATCTAACAAAACCTTTAAAAAGGAGGGAGCCTGGTAAAATGTCTTAAGTGCTTGATAAGGGTTTAATTCGTTTTAGTGGATCCACAATGTCATTTATGAGGACTGCACAGAAGTTAAAGATGGATCAATTGGAGAAGTCATAGGGGACTGGTGGCAGGTGAAATGTTCACTCTAATGTTTGCTACCTTATCAATAAGATTATCAAGTAATTTATTGCAGTCAGTATAAGAGGAGATTGGTAAATTAGGAGTGAAAGGAGAGACAGTGTTGTTTATGGTACCAAACAGGACTTTTCAGGATTTTTCATGTTGGAAGATATTAGATTGGAAAAAATAAAATGATCTCTGTACAGTCTGTGCACTTCCAGTGATCAATCTTCTGACATTTCCACCTGAAAGTTTGAATTTCATGTATCCAAGAAGGTGAATTTTTGGAGGGAGTCTGTCTGAATTTAAGCAAGCCACATTTTCCAACACTAGCAAGCAGTGACTGTAAAAAGACTGGACAAGCATGTCTACATCATAGATTGAAGCCATTATGGTAGTGAGTTGCACAGCAATGCAGTCCCTCGATGCAAAACTTCGAGAGGTGCACGACGGTGTTTGGCGTAGTTATGGTGTGGAGTTGATGCAGAAGCATAAACCAGGCTTAACACTAGAAATTCTATATCTATGCCAAGTGTAGAAACAAGGACCAAAGTGTACCCACCAAATCTGTAAAATTGATTAAAAATGGCCTAATGGTAAAATACAATAGACTGGATTTAATTTGCCAAATTTTGCACAACTGCAACTCAAAAGAACAATAAGGTTCTCAAAACTAAAGGAAGGCCACCACCATGATCTGAAAGCTGGGCATCTGCTGGGCAAAGCTTCAAATGGGAATAATCTACGTTTAAATCAGCAACATAAAGTCCATACTCTCACCACAGAGAAAGTAATTTAAGATAAAGATGGGAGTGGGCAGAGCAGTCCCCAGGGGGAAAGCAGTATGTAGTTGCATTCTAGAAACTAGTGTTCCTGATACCAAATTAAAAATGTGGTTGGGGACCAGAGGGGGTGAGGAAATGAAGATTGTGGATCTTGTGGCTAGAGGCTGCAGAGTCAGGGCTCTAATTTCGTACCAGGCGCAGATAAGGCGCAGGGTGGCAAACCCCATGCAGTGCTAATTTCATCCGGCACAACACCACGCGCAGTCAATTTGGCAATTTGGTAGACCAAGATGCGCCAAGATGGGTGTGAGCAGCCAAAAGGCCGCTCCGAAAGTGCTCTGAAAGCTCACCAACTCCAACCTGGTCTACTTTCAGCGCAGCTGGTCGAGTGGTACTTTGGCTGACCAGCGCAGAGTGTGCCCACATCACCAAACCTCACAGGCAGGTTTCCAGAATGTCAGGCACATTTCAATGCAATAAATAATCACAACAACCTCTGTTCAATGCAACTATCTGAATCAGCACATAAATGTATATCTATATCCATTGTCCCGTCTCATCTGAGGTCAGATCAAAGGAGGTTGGCACGTGTAATGGAAACTCAACCTGAGTGAATGAACACAGCTGAACCTGTGATGTAAACTAATGAGTTCACATTTCTCTCAACCAACCACAAACAGCCTCAGCATCAGATAGTGAGTGTATATTCAACATCTCTCATCTCAGAAAATTCAAATGAAAAGAGAAAAAGAGAGAGACGCTCGCTGACAAGGTCCAGGCCAAGGATCTTGGCAATGAGTCCTTTATGCACAGGTGCTTCAGATTTCATCTGTGTTACACATGATATTTGTTTATGTTGTGATCTGTGCACACTACTCATCTTTGTTACAGTGGATTCAAATTTAGGTTAATAAATGTGAGTTGTGGAAAAAGATGTTTGCTTTACCCGTAATCCCAACCTCAATCCCACCAAAACCCTTGATGCTAACGGCTGAGAGAGTGTTTTTGTTTTTACACTAGGCAGCAGATCTCAGTGTATCAGATCAAACCTGATTAACAGCATTAGTAACCTCCTCCCAGACTACTTTTGCTTCATCAGTCCGTGGAGGTCTGTTCACCTTACCATATATTCAGCCACTGTGATCTTGGACCTCTCGGACCAAAACATCAGTTTATCTTACTATGATCAGTTTATATCATAGTAAAAAAAAGATGCCTCACCTTGGGTTTTTGTCCTAACACCTGGAATGACTGAAAGGCTGCAGCCAGAGGACCTCAGGGTCTGCGAGGGTTGGTAAAGGCAGCACTAAGATCCAATATTACCAGGACCCAAAGTTTTTGCGAGTCCATGTTACACCTGATGTCATTAACAATTTTTAACAGAGCAGTCTCTGTGCTGTGGTTGGTCCTAAAACCTGACTGACACTTCTCTGAAATATTGTTTTTATATAAAAATTCATAAAGTTGAATAAAAAACAAACTTTCTGAAAATCTCTCTGAAGTTTTGCTTGAAAAAAGTAAGTTGGATACAGGTCTGTAGTAATTAAGAGTGTTGGGATCTAAGTTACTCTCCTTCAGAAAGGGCTGTTTTGAAGGCAGCAGGGAAGACACCAGTCTGGAGAGAGCAATTCACTATGCTTAACAACTCATCCTCAAAAAATCCATAAAATGTTTTAAAAGTGATGTGGGAATGGGATCTAAAAGGCAGGTTGTAAGGTTGATTCGGGAGAAACTCTACCAAGCATCCCTGCATCAACCAGGACAAAACGCTCCAGTGTTTCCTCAGGTAAAAAGAACGGTGCAGATGTGTTACACACCACACTGCGTTCTGTTGAAGTAAAAGACTGGTTCTAATGACATCAATCTTACTTCTGAAGTGGTCTGCAAAGTCCTCACATAGAGAGACTGTTGGGACTCCAGAGGACTGTCTAAAATCAGGCTTAGTTAAAAGATTGATGGTGGAAAAAAGGATTTTGGGGTTGTTTTTGTGATCTGTAATAAGTTTAATGTGGAATGTTCTTGCTTTTTTGACAGTGTTATTGTAGATTTTGTATCTCAAAGTGGACTGTCAACTTAGTGGTTCTCCGTTTCCTTTCAGTTGTTTTATTTCATCATTTCTCCATGGGGGTATGAGTTTATGTTTAACTGTTTTGGTTATGAGTGGAGCTACTGAGTCAAGGCTCGACTTCAGTTTACTGTTACAATTAAACCACCTCAGCTTATGATGACTGGAGATGGGGAGTTGAGCAGGAGGGCGGTCGCAGGTCAGAGGGATCCCAGGGCACGGTGTCCTGGAGGGCCGCTGAGAGTGTGGAGCTCTGCAGCGACTGCTCGTGGGCAACGTCCATGCACAGGGCCTCTTTGCTCTGTTAGGGATAAATCTCCATTTTCTATGCTAATGACTGATCAATTAATTACTTTAACGTTAGTCTCTTAGAAGATGAATTTACATTTATATACTACTGATGATTGTTGGAGATACTGTCTATGCTAAATACCTCTGAAGTCTCTTCTCTTTCTTACAATAAACACCTCTGAAGACTCTTCTCTGTCTTACAATCAAAATCTCTAAAGACCTATGATGATTCTTTTATTATGCTACTGAAATATAAAACTGAGAATACTACAATTACAATGATCTTAAAGGGATACAAATGAACTATACTGAGTTGCAGTGACCTGATGAAGATGAGAGGGAGTCAAGCATTAGTCCCGTGGTATGAGGGATTAATACATATGAGAGACAGGCCAGGTCACGAGAAGAGATTTTCCTGAACTTTTTTACACTTAATCATGGTTAAGTAACTTAGAAATACAAAGTGATGATTAAGAGTAGTTAGGTAGTCTCCTGTGGTTGGATGGATGGTGTGCCCAGAGGCTGGGACCAGCCTGTGCACCAACAAAGGGAGAGCTATGTCTAAACCACAGCTCCTCCCCACCTGTTTAGCCAATTGAGTTAATTACACACACATAGAACAAAAACACATTTATCTTTTGTAACAGGATTTTTCTTCATTTTTCTCTGGGACGGTGGTTACAGCTAACTGCGTGCAGACTGTGATTTTCCAAACAGAGAAGGTCCTTGTTCAAGTTTCTTTTTAATGATCCAAGTTAATAAATGGTAAAACGGCATGTCGCAGTCTATCGTGAAGAATAGACTATCCTCCAGCCGATCAGCAATCTTCTTATGAGCTTTCCTGATTTGTGGGTCATCTCTGGGGGACATGGAGGTAGCCATAGCACGTAGCTTACCTGTTAGCCTGGCGATGGCGCCGGCTTTAGACACACGGTAACAGCAGATAAAATAGCCACCGATGGCCTTAAAAACACACAGGTCCGCAGCTGTGCATGTGAAACGGCTAAAAGCGACTAAAAATCTGCTCTGATTTGGATTGAAACCAAAGTGCAAAGTGCTTAAGAATGCATGTCCAAGGATGAGGGAGAGTAGCAGTGGTGCAGCAACATCAGTCCTAGGTGAGGATCCAACCAAAGGACAGGGAAGACTGCCAGAGCATCTGGTCATGGCCTTTTCAGCATCTTTATTTCATGACGAGCAGAGGAAGATGCTGCCTGGGCAGGTGGCTGTTTCTCTGGTTTCGTTGTAGAAAGATGGTTAGTGCTGGTCGAAGCTCGACAGAAAAGGGTCCTTCCTCTGCAGCTCATTCGAAAGCTAGGAAAGGAGTAACACAGCCTCCAAGGCAATGTTGTTGTGATTTTAAAAAACCCACGATGAAGTTACACCTGTTTGCTCAGAGAGCTAAAAACAAACCAGACTACGCTGGCCAGCAGCTGAGGGCTCGGAGTAAAAGTCAAATAGTTGAAAAATCGCAATATTTGACAACTAGAACAACACACACAATAAAAGGGAATGTCCCATGAAGAAATTCTGTAACTTGGTAAAATAATGAAGTGAACATGCTCACTGCTTGCTGCTCGCTGTGGCCGCTCTCGTAGGACCCTGAGGGAATTCACCATTCCCTGGGAGTGTAAGTGAGGAAAAGCTTTCTTCAAACTGTGAGAATTTCAGCAACCTTTTTTCCACTCAGATATGTTTGCTGTATTCACCCAGGCTTCCCAGAATATTATCTATCTTTGCAAGGAGACTTCTATTTTACAGCTAGAAAGCTAGAAAAAAAAGTAAATCCACCAACAGGTAGTCAAAAGGAGATAAACTGGTGCAATGTGGAAAGAAGTGCTATGGATCTCTTATCACCATCCCCATAACTTGAAATACATGTATGAAAAAAAATACTTTGGTTTTTGAGATCTTTGGACCCTTAATTACTAAAGAAATATAAATAATGGAGGTGGAAGAGGCAGACTATATGACCTCTAGACTTCTTCAAAGGTGGAAGTCTTGCTGTTTTATGATGTTGGTAGATAGAAAGACCATACAGTCATACGGGTGGTAACTGCTTAATCAGAGAGGATGGTACCAATATACCCAAATTTTTTTTCTTCAGAGGACCATTGGAAAAAACACAACCACCTCTGACAATCAAACATGTCTGTTCAGTCCACTTGACAGCTTGTTTGCTATGTATTGACTGTTTGCTAAGACACATTGTGGTTTAGGTGCTAGTTCAGGTTGTTACCCATATAATTTTAGTTGCTGGTGAGTTGGTAACAAAATGTTTTAATAGTGTTTGTTTTGTTTTTTTGTCTGTTATTCTTGCCCTGTTTCATTAAACAATCAATTAAAATGTCAAAGTAACAAGTAGAGAGTTGCTCAGAATGTCTACACTCATTTCCTTTCTCATGTTTAATAAACTTCGTTTAGTCCCTCTATTCATGGATAGGTGACAGCAAATAGTAGAGTGACACACAGCAACACAGACCTTTTTCACTCATCAAAGAACCTCTTAAGAACCACTGACATCACACTTTTGGCAGCAGCAATGGAAAAGGGTGCAATTAGCATTCACACCCAGAGTAGACATGGGTATTTATCAGCTTCTGCATTGATGTAAACACAACACCTGTCTGCATGAACTCATTAATCGTCAAAAACCATCAGCACCACTTCCTTTAAAGAAGTTCCAAGTGATGAGGTGTGAAATATCTGTTTTCCTAGGTTACTTGGTGCCTTGCAGTGCACTTTCTACTCTTCTTCTGTGAATGTGCAGTGCGTAAGTGAATGTGATCAGTTGACAAACAGAAAGGTACACTAGATTGGCAGTGTAGGAGGGGTTAACTGGCTTTTATTAGCAGTTTATTTTTCTTTTCTTTTTTTTATGTAGAAATAGTCTTATTGTATGAGCAGAGTGACTTCACCTTGTTAGATTTTAACTTGAACGTTTCTTATATTTGATAAAGAATCAAAAACAATTAACAATTATATACAATTTAGATTTACTACTTATCCTCCATGTCTACTGTAGGAAGCAGACACTGGTAGCACAATGCTGTTGTATTATATTAGGAACTGACCAGATCAAAACAGAGACCCTCATTTTGAAGGACATTAAGGTTAATGGAAGGTTAATTCGTGATCTTTTTTCTTTCTTTTTTTTTTACTTTAAGAGTCATTGTGCGTTTTCAGTTTGTTTTCTTTGTCATCCCAGTGATGTTGTTTTATGTAGAGCTAGTTCTTTGGCTTTTTTTTTTTTAAACACAATTTATATAGTTTGTATTTCAAACATTTCTTTTGTATTGTCGTCCTTGGGAAGATACAGAGAGCGTGAACACAGAAATCCTATGAATTTCCCATTTTCTTCCCAGTAGCAGTTGCTGTTGCTGAGGGTTGGCGAATTAATTGCTCTGAGACATTGGGGAAAGCGCATCTTTTTTTTTTTTCCTACTGAACACAATGTGGAGTTAGCACCACCATGCACACATATCAGCAATGCCTAAAAGCTTACAGTACGTAACTAACATGATCCCTTCTCAGAAATATACATGCCACAGTATGTGTGTCTCCAGGGCCCCTTTCTGGTCTCTAGCACCTCCATAGGCAACCTGTCACACACAACATCATATGCATAATCAGAGAGCTCAAAGCTGGTACACATAAAACAAAACACCCACATCCCCACACCCACTGCACCTTCTAGCACTGACAATGTGTGACATCTATGTGCAAACTAAAACACTGCCAACTACAATATTAAACAGCAGCTTATACACATACCAGCACAAGCATATGTACATGGGAATATGTCGACAAAACACTCACACATATCTGTAAAAATATAATTTTGAGAATAACATGTTAGGGGCATCCAAAATGATGTGAGAATTCCACTTTATACACCACTAGTGTCAAGCTGCATGAATATTTACCCAGTATATTAGTATATGCCAGCCCACTGTGTGGGAATCAGTGAAACAGGATGGCTATTTCAACAGAAGAAATAACATTCATTTTCATCCAATTCTGCAACAGAGTGAAATGGGCTTTCATAGCAATGTTTTGACCTTGCGGTGTAGATGCTTAACATCCCAAGAATGAAATTGGCACTCCCAAAATGGATTTGGCCTGATGTGCAGAGGCTTATAACAAGTGCCAGCTCTGTAGTATTTAAGAGGGTACTGGCTGAGAGACACTGCATGTGTGTGTGTGTGTGCAGGCGTATGTTTTACTCCACACAAAGCTGCCAGTGTCTCATTCCTAGCTAAATATTTATAACAGAGAAAGACATTAAGTAAGTCAGACAAACACACACACACACTCAGAGACAGACATGGAGGAGAGAAAGTGAGAGTAAGAGAGAGACAGATAGACTTGCAGACAGACAGAGAAGAAGCAGGAAGCTTATTATTTAATGTCCTACTTGGCAGAGAGCTGTCAAAAACCAGCAGAGTGGAGGCTTGCCAGGGACTGACAGAACAGAATCACCATTCGTCTTCTTCTCTTCAAGACGTGGACAAGCTTAATGAATTAAGATCCAACTCAAGCCCCTTCTCTTACTTGTCTGGCTTGTGATGTGCAGGCTTCATATTTTGTAGGTTTTAGGCCAGTGAGCAGTGACGGCAGGACTCAAACGGCATGGCATTAAATCAACACAAAGGGCACCATTCATTCCTTTAGAGCCTCATTACCTAGAGTGATCTCTCTATCAAGACTCTAAACTCTGACTATTTCAGGTGGACACACACACACACACACACAAAGCCCATTACCACCAGTGATAACTCCACTAGCTTTCCAAACAATAGCTGCAAAAGGCAAATTAGCAAACAATACACTGTGCTCCCATAGCCTGAGTGATGAAAACAGTACAAGGCGAGCTAATGCATCTCAGGCAGGCCAGATTCCTGCCTCCGCTCTTATCTTCCCCTAACACGCTATCAGACAAATTAGCAATGTCGTTCACTTAAGTGTGTGTGTGTGTGTCTCTGTGTACATGCACACCAGTGTGAGAAATCTTGTGTGTGTGTGTGTGCATTTAGCAGCAGGGTCCACTCATCGTCTGCCTCCTCTCTTGATGTTATTTATGGCTGTTTAAATGATCTCAGACACCTCTCATTTGTTTAGACAGCTCCAATTGGCTTTCTGTCTAAAGGAAGAAGGGAGGAGGAGGGCGAAGGAGCAGTGGGGCAGGAGGGAGAGACGTGGTGAGACAGAGGGGGAGGTATAGGGAAGGGAGGAAGGTGGACAGACAAACAAGGACGTGGCTTGAGGGACGGTTGAGAACCGTACAGGGTGAGGAGGGAGGAGAGGGGATGGAGGGAAGGGGAGGCATTTGGAGAGGAGCAGCAGAGGGGCAGCTGGACCGAATCAAGATAAAGGAAAGGAGGGTGAGGAGAGGCAAGGAGAAAAGAGTTCAGGAAGGAGAATTTGCTGGAGAGTTGGTAAGACAGAGAAAAGTTAAAGGGAAGTGAATCGGTCAGGACAGCGAGCGGGAGGAGAGGGAGCAAGGCCTCCGACACTGATGGATACATTTAGTTTTGTCCCTCTGAACCAAGAGTTACTTTAAAGGATTACTTTAAAGGACATTTGTCTTTGCCACGGAGGAAACCTTTAAGTACACCCAAATGGCACGTGTCAAAACAGCTGCTTCCATTGTTTTCTGTACAGAACCCCACACTGACAGCGGCAAGACACGTGCTGACACTGGGTCCAACACTGTGTCAGCACGTGACACAGTGGAAATAGAACACTGGTGGAGCACGGCACCACCACCAACAACACCACCACCTTTTTCCCTGGTAGTGGTGTTGTTCAGCTCCGGTAGCAGCTGTTTCAGCAGTCGTCACCTGTTAGGGACATGATGCAGAGTGACACTTTCTATCAGTTACAGAGGTGGCACATCACAGCACCTTGGCATGCCATGACACACATGTTTACCATAATGACCCTTACCGTGACATAAAGCCAATCTCTCTGGCTTCCTGCTACAGTCTAAAAAAACTGGTGACTCTGAAGTCGGTAGGGATGAATGTGAGCTCGGATGATTCATCTTTATATGTCAGCTTTGTGAAAGCATGGTGACTTCAAAAGGTTATGCCATAACCTTTCAAAAGAATAAGCAGTATAGCAGATGGATGTTCTCCATCTCCTCTGAACATGCGTACGACTATAGGAACTCAATTTAGATCATTAAAACATCAGTCTGAAGTTATAATATGCTCAATTTCTAACATTAAAACCACTCTTCATACTGCTCTTCATATCCATGTACTAAATGTTAGATGAGACGGCCGGTTCGCTTAGTGTCACATGTAGACTAGAAACTGGGGGAAGCAGCTAGCCTGGCTCTGTCCAAAGAGAACAAAAGCCTTAAACTCTAAGACTGAAATCTCTCATTTAACAAAAGTATTCAAACCCTTAATTCACTACTTTGTGGAAACGCCTTTGGCAGCACTTCCAGCTACAAGCTTTGCACACCTGGATTTGGGCAGTTTATCCCATTCTTCTTGGCAAATCCTCTCACAATTTGATGGTAAGCGTCTGTGAGCTGTCATCTCCAAGTCTCTCCACAGATGTTCTATGGGGTTTAAGTCTGGGCTTCATCCGGTCTGCTGCTCCAGTCTTAGGTTGCCTGCAGTCTGAAGCTGGTTTTCTTCAAACACCTCACTGTGTTTGGGTGTATTCATCCTTTCCTCAGTTCTGACCTTCATAACATGATGCTCCCACCACCGTTCTTCACTATCGGGTTGGTATTGTTTCATTTTTTTGTCTTATCAGTCCAGGCGCTCCTTTTTTCCCTCCTACTTTTAGATTCCTTTCAGTGCTGTTTGTCAAACTCCAAGTGCCTTTTTATTCACAGTGGTAGGTGTCTAGCCAGTCTACTGTAAAGCTGTGATTGATGGGGAGCTATTAAAGACTTCTTCCCCCCACAGTGACAACAAGACTCCATGAAAGCATATTTATACTTATTGGCTTAAGCTCAGTTCTGTGAGGAAATGTGTGAATTGATTATTAGTTCAGAGTCACTAACTAACACCTTTTCCACTTTGTGCATTTGTCTATATGAATGCATTGTTAGTTTATGTATACATTTAATACGTTCAACCACTAGTGTTTGGATCATGAAATCATGTAAGATTCTTCACCTACAGCTTCATGTTTTCGTAAGTCATGATTGTCATGATGTAATGCCATCATTATTATTGTTATTTGTATTTGTAATTGGCAATATTATCATCAGTCTGATCCTGCAAGTTCTTCCTCGCCACTATTGCCACTTTTGCCACTTTTGCACATGTCTGGAATTGTTGGCTCTCTGTAATCGTTTTAATGAAGAGTACAGCCTACTGTGTCAAACTGACCCTTTAATGGTGTGCTTGCCAATGCACACATGCCCCAAACGGCGAATGGCGGCAACCTTTAAAAAAAGAAAAGAAAAGAAAACATAAAAACAAAGCATTACAGAGGAACAGTTCAGTTGTATTAGGCCCAGCAGCCTACTCCTGGCTTTGCGACAGAAAGTCCCGCATAGCTCAGGCCGTCCGTTGGTCCATACACCCACATTGGAATATCTTTGCCCCGGTCATCCTTTCCTCTTCCCACCATTCTTTGCCTCCTGACCCGGCCGGTGTTTTGCCGAAAAGAGACTGCTCAGTGAGAAACAAGTGCCGAAAAGTGACTGTACCCTATAACTCAGGAATGCAAGGGGTGACATTCACTGAAATATTTGTTCTTGGATTTGGTGTCCTCTACTATTACTATAGAAAATGCCATGAATATCACCCCTTGCAATCCTGAATTAGAGGGTGCAGTCACTTTTCGACAGGGGCTTGCCAAAAAAGAGAGTGCTTGCTGAAAAATGAACACACCCGATGGGCCCATTGATATTTTCTTTCAATTGTTTTATGAGGATAAGGAAATTCATGTGTGAATACAGCCAGTGACTGACTGTTTACCAACTGAGGACTGAGAGAGGACTCTGGTGGTGAGTGGGGGACAGGTGTACAGTGTACAGAATTTTGTTGGGTATTGAATATGTGTTGCTATTTCACCTTATGTAAATACACTGTGGTAATTGTAACTTGCTGTTTGGTGATTTGTGCTGCTTTGGGATTTTGGTGTGTGCTGATTTGAGGAGGTGATAGAAATTGTCATTACTTGTGTATGGCCGGCTGTATATTCATTAGGCTACTTGTCAGACTCACTGGTGTGACCACTACAACCTGCTCTGTTGAAAAGTTTCCTGGGAGACCTTCCGATGTGATTTTTTTGCTATAAAAAAAACTGCCTTGACTCGACTGCGTGGGTGCTAGTGTGGTGCTGGTCTCATTCACCCTGCTCCACTCTGGTGACCTCGATGTTTGTTAGCTACATTTATTCCATTGTTGTTTGCCCTACAGCTGCACCTGCCTGCTAAACAGTGTGTCCCGGCTTTGCCATATATTTGCCCTTTAAATAACAAAACACTCCAGTATATAAAACAGTGGCAAATGGACACAGGTCCAGGGAGAACCCTAGAACCAGTCTCATATCACAAGCTCCCGTGGTGGAAAAGACCTCCAAGTGTTTGTACGATCCCGTCACTGGGTTTGAGAGAGAGAGAGACAGAGAGAGAGAGACAGAGAGTGCATGCGTGTTTGTGATGCTCAGTGAGGAATCAAAGCGTACAAACCCAGAGTGAGAGAAGCCTTGTTTGTCTGATTGGACCTCTCCAGGGAATAGAGGAGCTAGTGGGATGGAGGGCACTTGTTAAAACACAACTCTGCACACATTTACACACAGTAGAAATACTCAGATAGACACAACTCCAGACACGCACTCACACACTCATACACGCTCAATTAAATTTGAATGTTTATGATGTCATTTCTCCTTTATCGTGCTATGGTAGTATGGTCTCTCGGCACTCTAATGTTAATTGCCGCCGAGTCTCGCTATGGTTGTTGTTGTTTGTTGTTTCTGACAGGTTTGGGTTGTCGAGCTACGTAAACAATGTTGTAAACACGGGGTCAGTTTACGGGGGCAAGCACAGCCTGGGGTAATTCAGCAGCAGCAGATTCTCAAGGAAAAGGAAACAAGGAAGATTGTGGAATAAAGCAATGAGCCTTTGTGCATTACACCCTTAGCATTATAAATTAATTGTGGTTTATCTGGTAGCTTTTCATGGGCTGACTGATTTTATTAATTGTGCTGCTACTGTACAGACACAGAAGTGTGCTCCACACACACACACACACACGCACACAGGTAACAGAGGTTATGCATTGCATGTATAATCACACAAAGTTGTTTTCATTTTTATTTACCTGACGGTGGTTTGATATTCCTCCTCGGGCAGAGTTTTGTATTATCCTGCGTGCCCTTGAATTCCTTCGGGGGTAACCCCATATCTTTGTGTGCCCCTGAACTCCTTCTGGGGTAACCCCATGCCTTTGTATAAAGTGGCCATGTCCCGCCTAAGCTCTCTCTTTTTCTTCTTGCTCTGTGGGAGAGGTGAGTGTTTTCTTTTGCCCGGGTTCTTTTATGTTTTGTTTGGCCTTTATTTAACGTCTTACATTATATTCATGTTGTGTTTATTCTTGTAGGGGCTCGGGAGACTCACACTCCAGTCCTTGACATTATAATTTACTAACAGTTATATGAGATCGTGCAAGATGAGCAAAATGTAGAGAGCAACACCCCCTTTGTTTCATGTGAAAAATATGGAAGATCATATTAACAATATATAGACAACTTTGTGTAAATCAAATGTCTACAAAGGCTGACAATAATTGTACATTGTACAAGGCCCTGGAAAGGTCAAAGCCACCAATGACCCAATGCTATCAAGTGTTGCCTGTGTACAGCCTAGGACAGATAAAGCTTATTTCATTGACACATAGCTCTGGTTTACAGCAGAATATTGCTGCAATGTGTGTCAACAATAAAGATCGTTTCTCGTTATAAAACTATTCTTATACTTATTCTTTTCCAAGGTCTTAACAAGAAACTTTTCTCATTGTAGCAAAGAATCACTTCATCTTGTTATATCATAAAACTTTTGTGTCAAATGCCCGGTAGATCTCATTAAAATAAACCTCTTTCTTTTTACATAATATGTTGTTATGCTGTTACAATAATAAGCACCGATAAACTGCTATATTGTTTCTCCAGTGTGTCAGTGAGATACATGGTTGGATGATACTGTTATTAACATGACTGCTGTATTTTTTTTGAGTTAAAGCCCATCTACATATTCAACCAGTACAGCCCATGTCTTGTACTCCACATTGACCTCAACCAATGCTCCATTTGCTTCTGAGTGATGTCTCTAAAAACTACAGTGTCCAGCTGTTGTAGAAAATTACTGTTTTCAGTCTACAGTGGATATAAATAGGGTTGGGGTTAAAAGTGACATTGAGAGATGCTAAGCTGTAAACCTTTACATTTTTCAACTTGTTGATAAGAAAACTATTCATTACAGCCATCCTAATTCATTAATGCTATAACATTTTCCTTTTCACCTTTGCTTGTGCGCCACATGGGACACCTGCTTCCTTCTTCATTTGAACATTTCTTATTTCTTTCATGCGTGGAGTGAGCAGGTTGTTATCCAAACAAGATCCCGCAAGGGCAAAAGAGCTTCTGCAATGTTTGCAGTACAATCTTATTTCTTTCATCCAGGAACTGAGTGCTGAGACTCATTAGTAACTCTATAGCAATTTAATTTACTGTTCATTTGATACTGTCTCGGAGACATTAAGCAAACACTTACAGTAAGTCCCATGTTGCATATAATTACTAGCGTTTGATGTTATGATTTTACTCTGGTGCTACTGCACAGACCATCTGAGGAATACTTTCTACTCTCACCTACAACAGCAGCAGCCTCAACAAGGAACACACTGTCTGCGCGCTAATTATTAATGCAATGAGGCAGGTTTAAAATTCATGCATATCTGGAGCAGTGACCTCTGCTGACACATAGATTTGTCTTTGTGATGTATCTGCTGTGACTACAGCTTAGGAAAGCAATAAGCGGCACAGTTAAAAAAGTAAGAAGGGATTTATCTGTAGTGGTGGTGAGTTAGTCGATGATAAATGGGTTAAACAGATGCTTTCCTTTGAAGGTAAATGCATAAAAACTAGGGAAAATGTGTAACTAGGTCAAAGTGGTAAAGGACTTAGCTTCCTGGTAAGAATGCCTTAAAAAGGAAGAGCAGGGATATTTATAAATGTAGGACTGCACTAACTGTACTAGTATCATGCATAAAGAGGAACGATTTAATCAGGGAATAACTGTAATGACAGACTGAGTGTAGCAGGTGATGACAAGATGAAGAAATGCAGTGCACCAGAAAAGTATTGTTTTATATATACTATTAACATTATTATAATATGTTAAATAAAATAAAATGTAGGCTAATCTTGATTTTTTTATGCTGTTTATGTCAAAGAGTATAACGTGCTGTTACAGTATGCGGCAGTGTGAGCAGGATGATAATCACACACCGCATCACTATTAAAATGTGAAAGTGATGACAATGCAGCGAAGGTTAATGAGTAGTTTCAGTCACAGGCAGACTACCCTTTGATATGTTCATCCTGCTGTAAAGAGGGGATATGGAACAGATGAAGGACAAAAATTGAAGAGGAAAAATTCAGGCCACCCTGCCTTGACCCATCCCACTGCTTCAGCAATCAATTCTGCTGTAATTACCAACAACGGCATCTGTCACAGATCTGTATCTTATCTGACTGGACGATTTGATAATAGGGTTTATCAGTGGAAATGGCTGGTGAGATCTTTACCACGTCAAGGATATACAAGGGTATTTGAGGTCAGGGTTCCACAAGAACAGTAGCTTATCTGATTAACTACTGTTAGATGGAAAGACAACAATATGGGACAATTTTTTTTTAAATGCTTTACCTGCCACACTACTCCAAAGTAGGCTGACTTCTAAAGAATGGTGGTGCTGACTAGATAATTAGCTTGCTCACCACAGATGAAAGACACAGGTGGGTTCAGGCTGTAATGAGAATTTATTGAAACAACAGTTTGTTTTCACTGAGTAAAGTTGAAGAGGCTGGCAGTGATTGAAGCACGCAGGAGGTGACGAGAGAGGCCATGGAATTTTTGCACCGACTCTGGGGATATCGAACTCTGATCGGAGGTGGAATGCTGAAAATGACAGACATGAAGCATCATGTATCCTGCCACTCTCTCAAACAGCTTGAAAAGCTGTGCAGATTTCTGCTTTTTTTTCTGGAGAGGTGAAAAGATGGATCTTGAGTACTCTTAGGCACTGATCTCAGTATACTTTATTATTCCATACATTCTCTGTATACAGTAAAATTGCATATAGGTATAACTTTTTATACATATATATATATATAGAGAGAGAGAATTTTAAATTGCATGTGTGCATGTGTGCATGCGTGCATGGGTCTGCATGTGCGTTTATCCTGTTGTTTCTACCTGCCCAGGGACTGTGGATGGAAACTTTTAACTAAATCTGGTATAAGCATCTCTCCTCTTTATGTGACATGAACCCTGAATGAAATAAACTAAATAAACAAAAAAAAGAGTGAAGAGCTGGAGAATGTATATGCAGTTGGAGTAAAACAAGGAATAGGGGCTAAACACAGATGCAAGTATTCAGAACCACAGAGGAGAGGATGCCTGTAAACCTCTGGTCTGAGGACATTACTCCTAAGAAAGCATCAGTCAAATTAACTCAATGATTTGTATTGTACAACATTTTTATATTTTATCTGGATTAAACAAGTGACATGTTCATATCAACAGCACCGGTCATTTACAGGTCTGGGGCCTTATTTAAAAATTGCATATGCACGTGATGAGTCTAAAAGATGCACACACCACTTCCCACACAGAGACTGGGGAAACAAACAAAGGAGTGTGTGTGCACCAGTCCACCAACATTGACCCATGAGTGTGAACACTTTGACAACAGGGGCAGTTGCTGACACGGATGGTGAGGTGGTGAGTTGAAGCAAGATTGTACAAATTAAAATGTGTGGGCTCTACCGTGTATGTATAAGTGTGCTAATCAAACACTTGTACAGACTTTTTATTTCTTACTGTGGATAAATTAGCATGTAGGACTTAAATTTTGTTTTTTATGTAAAATCACTGCAGTGAATGCAACTGTGCTGTCAAACTGTCAAACGCACAGGAGACTCCACATGAATAAATACATTCTGTTCAGCTACCAAATCCAAATTTTATTTTTTTTAAATTTCATCCAGGGGTGTGGAATGGGCTTACACTGATTGCTGCAATCTCTTTGGAAAGGAGTGAAACTATCTGCCTGATCGCTGAGAACATAAAACACTGTGGTAGCTGCTGTCTGGATCAACACATCCCCTGTGTGTCAGATCCTGGTAAACAGCATTGTAGGGAATGGACTACAAGTAAGTGCTGTCTGTGATGACTTAGGACGATAAGTAGAACAGCATATTATGGCAGTTCCTCTTTGTACTATATATATATGGATCTGGATATATGGAGATAAATGCTTTATCTTTATGACTTAGACATATGAAAACGGCAGGGTAAAATGTGTATATTGTTATGTGTGGCCAGGATGAGTGTGATGCTGTTTGATATTTTTTCCTGTCTCTCTCTCCCTCCCTGTCTCCACCCCTGCTCTGCCTACCTTGGCTCAGGTGAGCTCAGGTGAGAGCAATCACCTCACTGGCAGAGCAGGTAGAAGGAGACAGTGACAGGCCTGTCCCTCTTACAGCAGATGCATGTGGTCGGGAGAGAGAGGCAGCACCAGCAGCACAGCATCCTGGGTTCTTTGGTTTGGTAGTGTTTTTGTTTCCTAAACATTTTTGGAATACTGGGTTTTGCTGTTTTGGTTTGGTCTGGAGGTCTTTAAGCCTGGTTTCAGTTTAAAAGGGTCCGTTACAGTATATATAGATACATAATGATGGTTTTTTCGGGGGGACGGGGGAGAAGCTGTTGTAATGGGGGCAGCACAGTGGTGTGGTGAACCATTGCCTCTCAGCAAGAAGGTGCCTGGTTCAATTACTGTATTTTTTTCTGGATGGAATCTGCATGTTCTCTGTGTCTCTGCGTCTGCATGGGTTCTCTGCGGAGAACTAAGGCTTCTTCCCACAGTACAACTGTAACTAAGAAGTTAGGGATATTTGACTTGAAATTTGACGCTACAGTGATATTATATCATGGAAGTAGGAATGGTCATTTCTTCATCTCAAACAATGTCTTGAAACAAAAGTTAACAACAAAACATGTCAATATGTCAATAAGTTGTCATGTGACCAGAGGACGTCCACTTCTCAGCCTTTCTGTGACTCTTCCAGTCTCTCTCTGTCTCTGTTCAACCTGCTGATGACACTCTGTGACACTCGAAGCTCAGTGGATGGCATGTCCTCCATGTGTTCCCTGTTTTATTTTGAAATATCCCTAGTCTTCTTCCTGCCCTCTTGTTTTTCCCTCCTTTGATCAGCACCTGCTCCACTCTAATGTGTCTCACCTGTGTCTCTTTGTCTTCCCTTTGTTTGTGGATTTATACTCCCCTGTTTTACCCTCCTGCAGCCAGTTTGTCTCATCATTCACCCACCAGCCTGTACTTCCTGTGCAGTTCCTCAATGTTTTCCAGTTTCCCCCTGAGTCCTTGACTACGTTTACACGTGGCCGGCTATTTTCATAAATGGACATTTCACCCTCTCTGTTTGCAAAAATAACATTGTGCATACCTGTCCGTTTACAGAAAAGTTTACACTAACCCATCTATATATATTGTCAAGAGCATGACAAAGCATGACAAACTCTATCTGTTTCGTCTGTTTGCATTTGCGTTTGGTGGATCAAGAAAAGAGTGTTATATGAAGGTCATTAAGTAATGAACATAAAGTAAATTAGCTATAGTTTGTCCACCTGATTTGTTTGTTTAGCATCATTTAAATGTGAAACTGTTGCCTACAGCAGGCTCTGATGTCCCTGTGAAACACTGAAAGTAACATTACATTTTTAAATATACATTTAAGATCACTGTATCTCTGTCTGTGTAATAATATCAGACATCAAATCAAATCCAAGGTCGGTGAAATTGTATCAGTAAACCTTCAACTAAACTCCAAGTCGGGCTCTTTATGTCTGTGTGTGTGCACATCAGTGCATGTGAATGACAAAGGAGACGCGGAGAACAAGCGCACATATTATTTTGACTTCTAACAAAAAAAGTTTCTCACAAAAATAAATCAAACCTACCTCCTCAAGGACATTTGAATGAACATGGTACAGCTCAACATGGGTGAACAATGATACACTTATCACTGAAGCTGAAAACCTTAGTAGAAGATCTATCACTAAATTACATAGATCACATTTATTACAAATATTGCTTGACAAATAAATCACCTCTATCATCATGATCAGGAAATTATTTCTTTACATAAGTATAAAGTCTGTTAGTTCTATACAACTTTTACATTAAAAGTATCAAACACATTTGGCTTCGGAAACTTTATACTCACAAACTAAAATGAACTTCACATGGAAATACATTCATTGCTAACACACAACAGAGATAGCAAGAGGTGTGTCAACTGCAGTTAATTAAGATGAAACTTAGGATGAGCTTGCAGAGCCTGTCTTCTGTGTGTGTATGTATGTGTGTGCGTGTATAAAAAGAGAAAAAAAAATAGGACAATAAAGGTCTACAATCCAGCCTGAGATCCAGGTCAGAGCATGATGAAATGTGCTATATTAAAAAAGCCGACTTGCCCTGTGATGCACTCCCTCTTCCATCTCATAAACTCTGCGGTGTTCTCTTCATTCCACCACTGCTCATTTTCTCTCTATCTCCAGTTGACTTGATGTGTGTTCATTTGTACAAATGTCTTCAACTGTTATCTATCCTTTAACAGTCTTCATTATTAGTAACAGCATGCAGCCTAACACCAGATTTTGTGGAAGGTTTGAGTGAATGTGTTTTGGTTTTTCATTTACTCTCTGTTTAAACATCCAGTATGCCTCCGAATACTTCCCCAACAGACTTCAGGAAATGCTGGGGGCTGAGATTGCTGCCAACCCTTGTTTTGATTGTTTTCTCTGATAACTTAGGATCCAGATGTGAAGCGGGTTTTCACCTCTCCATATCAAACAGACCAGGATATTAAAAGTGGTAAACGAATAAAGCAGATTCATTTTAAAAATCACTGATTCGCCGATGCTCTTTGGCAGAGAGGAGTCAGCTGGAAATTGAGACTGCTTAACATCAGCTGCTTCTCGGTAAAGAGCACGGACCCCTGTACCTGGGACGTCGAACTTCATAAGGATCGCAGGACTATGTACAATTGAAACAACAGCATATTTCCTGATATCAACACAGGTTCCACTTCAACACACCTGTACCTGACTGTAGCATGACTAATCTTAATCTTCACTTAAATCTCTACAGACAGAAAAAAACACTAATGTCAGAGAGTGGTAAAATACACACTTCATATCAAAACTATAGAATAAAGAGGAGACATTCTTCAACATGACACACACCTTTGCTGTTCATTTTCGTTTGTATACAGTGCTGCTTGAAAGTTTGTGAACCCCTTGAGTAGTTAAGTCCCTGTTTTTTTTTGGGTTTTTTTTTTACAATGATTCTCTTATTTTATCTATGTCAGTTTTTATATATGAAATGTCAGGCTTATGTTTATCAGTTCCATGTCTGTTTTGTGAGTAGCCAGCAAACTACTGTAGAGTTGTTTTAACCTTTGAAATGCTTATTACTAATCAGTAGCCTTAGTGCTGTGTTAACATAGAGCCAGTTGCTGATTTGTTTACTATTACAGCTCGTAGATGTCTGAAATATTAAAGGTGATTTGTGCTTATTCCATGTCAAGGCAACCAGTTATGGCTAGAGTTAACTTGTCTTAATGTTTGTAGTGCAGCTGTATTGTTGAGCTGAGATGGACTGTAGAAGTTGTATGCTGGAAGCTTTATGGTGATAATTGAATTGAAGACAACAATAAAATGCACCTTAAAAAAGATGTTTAAAAACAGTTCAAATGAATACAGTACGTTGCAGGTCTCAGTGGTTTAAAAAAGCTACACATTTTATCTGTTCATACTAAAATGCACTTTAAAAGTAATACATAGTTCATTTGTTATTGTTAAAACACAAACAGAGGGCCATGGTAAAGAGTAATAGTTAACTCAGAGGTGCAGTGCAACACATTCACAATGCACAAGGACAAAGAAACCGGCGCCTTGTTTTTACAGCTGCATAATTTAAAAGCAGCGCCAGAGTTTAGAATTTCAACTTGAAGGAAATGGATTATTTATTCATGTATTTTATCCATATTTCTGCAAGAGGTCTGTTTTTTGCATTTTATTTTATGTTTGTACATAAACTGCAGCACTATAGCATTTGTGAACTATTCATCATTTTAACTGACTAACAACTAGAGGCAAACCATTCCTCAAACCTATAGACTAGCTTTGTTATTTTCATAGATAAAGACTAGAGGTACTATGCTAACATAATAATACATTCAGTAGCAGACAAACAGTGTTGTAGCTTAGCTCACTACATTTTCCAAGTAGCTTGCCCAAGTTATTCTACATAAAATGAAGCTTCACCACACTGAAGCTACCCACCAGAGAAATGTAGCAAGGTAAGCTACAATAAAATGACAAACTACATCAAAGCTCCTTTTTTTTAACATCAAACCAACTTCATTCCAAGCCAATGATATAAAATTGTAAGATAAACAGATGCAAAAATGTTCAGTTCAATAGTTTATTTATAAATATGTATATATATTTCTGAGTAAAATAAGCCAGTTATACTTTTTTAGCTTCTCCTTTCCTCTCATTTTTCCTACCTCTTCCTGCCTAAATGTCCCGCACACACACACACACACACTTGTTTGACGTATGATGACTGAATTATAATGATCAGCTTAGTTGTCGATTGTTGTGTCAGCTTTGGGAAAATACCTGAATGTGAACATGTGTCCTTAAATTGGTGTTTGACGTCTTGGACGATGAGATGTTTGTGTCCAAACTGTAATTTTGGATAAGACGACCTAATTGTACATAGCACCTCTGTTGCATTGTTATATGTGTGATTTGCTGTAACACAGCACTGAGGTCACTGTATATTTTGTATTAAGCCATCTTCTTTACAGTAACTTCTTCTATAGCTCCTCAGCTCTTTAGACAACCTTTATCCGGTACAAAAAGTCTGAAATGCACAGAAGTGTATCTTGCAGAGACATCGCCTTCAATCTTCTTTCAATCATCAATTCAAAATACAACACTGGTGGCCAGGTGGCTCATACTTTTCAGATGGATGGTTTGTTTCCCCCTGTGCATTCTCACTGGACTAAAGAGGTTAAACAATACCATCCACTGGAAGCACAGAACATGACTGAATTTGTTTAGCCCCCTAGGACTGACATGGGTGAGTGTTAAGTTTTGGGGTTGGGTGAGGATGACTGTCACTGGGTGTGATGTTGTTTTTGTATTTGTCTACCCAGAGAGGAAAAAAAAAGACAAAATCATATCATCATCCTACAGCAGAAAATGCCAGTTTCACCCGAAGTAATAACAATAATACTTAAGTTATCGGTAAAAGAAGCCAGGCAAATGTCAAGAGACGAGAGGAGGACACCTGTGCTGAACATCTGCTTCATAAGTTTTAAGGAAACAAAAGCTGTTTCTGAATCTGCATTCTTCTCTGTACTTGTGCTAGGGTTAAGGGTTAGTGTTACTGCCCATTTTATCATGGATACGTCAGTAAATGACCTGACATAGTGCGGAGAATGAACAGAATGTATTTTGTATGAAACAGCAACAATGACATGTATTTAGCCAGATATAGCATTAAAAATAAAAATAAACTTTGTTAGATGAAATTTCCGAAGTTGAAATATAATATTTGCTGTTGATTATTAGTGTAAGAAGATGAAGCTGAATAAATATTATTTATTGGCCAATTTACCAACAGTGCTGTCTCTGTTAGCTTCTGTACAAATACACCAACACTTTCAATAAAAATAAATATACAGCACTGCTTGAAAGCTGCTTGTGAACCCTACAAACATGGTCCCTGTGATTGTGGCCAAATAATTCAATTTTGGACTCATATGTCCAGAGAATGGACTTCCAGAAGGCCTCTAGTTTGTCCAAGTGCTAAACGGGCAACTTTGTGTTTTTCCTGAGAGCAGAGGCTTCCCTCGACCAACTCCCCCATGAATGACATGTCTATTCATTTTTTGCCTTTTTGTACACACATGTATATATATCCCCGGTGCTACCACAGAGGTCTGCAACTCTCTGGAGATGATGTGTGGGTTGGCCTTTAACTGACTTCCTACTCTTCTGATGCTTCTTGGTGAATGTTTTGATGGCAGTCCATTTGTGGGCAGAGTTGCGGTGATTGTGATGATTGGAAAGACAGTGGTTAGGTTGGTTTCCCCTCTCTTTAAACCAGTGCTGCTCAAACCCTTTCCTAAGCATGTCTCATTTGATTGTTCTGCTTAATTGATCACTTAACCACCCACATGTGTTTCATCTCAGTCTATTACCTACTTGACTTTACCAATGCAGCTGGGGTTCACTTACCTTTGCCAATACTCTGATTCCATGTTTTACATACAGTAACTCATAACTCTAGTTATGAGAAGTGTCTTAACTTGAATAGCAAGTACACTTTTTTCTCTCTCCTCGCAGCGGCTTGCAGCGGACTAGCAGAGAATGTCTGCTTCAACTCACCAGGATTTCACACTAACAGCTCGGCAGGAGTTGTCTCATGTTCACAGTGTAGATTCTAATAAAAGAGCAGCTTATTAGTGTTGACATAAGGCAATGTTAAGGTTTTCACAACTAGTGGCATTTCTCACCAAGTTATTACGTTATTAAGACATTTTCAGGAAGAGATCACAAAGGGGACGGTCAGTGCACTACCTACACTAGGTGTGCTGACACAGTATTGTGAGGTACATTTCTAAAAGTCATATAAAGAAATAAAGATAAAGAAAGTAAAACCCACAATTCTCACTGAAACAACTTGAAACTGACAGAAGTAACCATAAATTAAAAAAAAAAAGATCTCACAGAAATCAGACATTACTTTTGAATTGTGGTTCAACAGAATTATTTAAAAAAACAAACTAATGAAACTGGCCTGGACAAAAGTGATGGTACCTTTAAAGGGATACTCCAGCATAAGTTTAACCCATGGTCTAATGCACTGTGAGACAACTGTGGGTTTCTCTTTCTATAATGGAGAAGGACCACATCCGTTCACATCTGTGCATGACTTTTAGAAGTGTACCTCACAACCCGCTGTCAGCACACCTAGTGTAGATAGTGCATTGACTGTCCCCTTGTGACCATCTCCCTGAATTAGCCTTAGTTTTGGCCTCAAGCAAGATGCTCAAAAACTGAGCTAATGGGAGCATATGCTTATCATACACCAAGTATACCTTAGATTAGACAGGAGTTAGGTGGAGTCAGGAGACAGCAGTGCAACTCTCTCTGAGCTTGGAGACTGCTCATTAGAAGGAAGGCTTGTTTGTCTTTTTACAGTCTGTTAACCTGCTGCTAGCTAAGCTCTGGATGTTGTTGCTGTACATACACTGAAAGAGGAGGGGGGCACACATACCAGCAGCTCACAACAAGGTTGTGTCTTGTTGTCGCTGGTAAATTTAGGGATCATTGGTGTTTGTCCAGAGTTGGTGGGTGTGCAATCCAGTGCATCCAAAACTGTTTCTGAAGGCACTGTAACTGATCATTAGTCATTGATTACACACTTACAAGATTCAAAATAGTCCATGTTTGTTTTTTTGTTTATGACTTATGGAATTTTATATTTATCTTTACACATCTGTAGTATTCAATATCACTTTGTTTAAATTTGCACGTATACCCACGATCACCTTTGATCAAAATGTGGACATTGATGTTGACATGTTGAAATTGTGTGACTATTTTTACTACAAAAACCATTCATTTATTTGTCAAATGTATTATTTTTTATTTTTAAATAAAATTCCAATATTTTTTTTCTCTATTTCCTGAAAAGCTCAAAACGTTGTCCATCAAAATAACATACACAATCTGTGCTTCTTTATTTCTGACTACCTGACCCTCCGTTGAGCAGACACTTGTAAATATTATTTGTCCTTCATCAAACCCATGTATCTCTTCCCTTCTTGTCTCTCTTCACCCCTTATTTGTTTTGGTCCCTCGTAATTTCTCCATGCCTCTTGTGCGTTCTGCCTCAGTCTGATTTCATTTTTGTTCACCCTCTGCTTGTATAGAGGGCTTGCCAACAGACATCATTGACAATGAGAGCCAATTCACTGTCAAGAAGTTCTGTGTTATGTGTTTATCTGTGTGCACATATGTGTGTGTGCACCCGCATGCAAGTCAGAGTGTTTGTTTCCGTCAAGAGTAATGCAAGGTTAGGCGGATAAGATATTACCATATTCTCTATCTAGTTTCATACAATTGCTGGTCATTCAACAATCTTTGAAAGAGAGAATGACAGAAGGAGAGAGGAGACATTGAAAGAACATTGTGCTTGGAAAAGAGATTACTTATTCAGGTTTTGATGTTTGCGGTCAAGTTTATTTACATGGAAAATCACTGAAGCCAAAGACACCTGAAACTCGCGATAGATTAAAGTCTTGTGTAAATACACTATGCATAAAAGATGATTGCTTCGAGACACCGTCTCACACAAACATAATTTTAATCAGCCAATATCAAGGTCTTGATACCCTATTCCATGGTTACCAATCCCTGCGCCAACAGCTATGGAATGAAATTAATGTGTATCTTGGGATTTTCTCAAAATTAAAGATAGTCGGTCTCTTCATTACAATATGATCCAGAAATCATATTGTAATAATTAAAATGTAACATGCAACACATTCAAATTTAATCAAGTTCCTGCTTGTTACTCATCAGTGACATTCTAGTTCAATTTTTGCCTTTTTTAAACTGTATGTCCTCAAAGACCCCTGTTGCTATTTTTTTATGTTATAAGACAGTAATTATTAGTAGAATATAATTACTATACAATCCATTATCTCAGTTCAGCAGCATTACTAGACACAAATCATTTGAAAACTAAATTCAATCTTCCAGTCAGTAAAACACTGCTCTGACTTTGAGATATTCAAATGTCACATGGCTTTTGTCTTCAGTGAACTTTTAAAGGAAACTAGGAAGGTGGACGTTAATCCTGGAACTTCATTAATTTCTACTAATAGTAATACGAAAGAGTGAAATTAAAATCACCACACCCACGACCATAAATCCGAACAATGTTACATTGTTTTCATTGTCACAATAAAGTTGTCATAGCTTTTGTTGGACAGCGGCAGGGAACCATACTCCCTGGCACCTGTTGCCAGGGGGCGCCGTACAGGTGGAACGACAAACCTACAAAACACAGCAGACGTCACGGTAACATCAGCTATTAGTCATGTATTGGCACCTTTTAAGTTTAATTTTAGGTAATACAAGACCTGTAAATTGCATCATGGGTAATATTGCCAGTGTTGTTAGACTAAATCTAGCTAAATGATAAAAATTGTCAGCGATTTACAGTTCAACCATTTTTACATTCAAGTTGAAGATGGGATGCCTTTTACGTTTTGTTGCAGTTGCTGAAATGTTGATTGATATTTACTCAACTTTTATCACTTCAAAAATCTACTTGAAATTGCAGATGATTCATCTCATGAACTTTTGCTCTTATCTTGTACAAACTGATTTTATTTTCTCTCTATTCAGTCAGGATCACTGTTGGTCATAATGCTCCTGACCCAACAACACCCCCATATTCGTTGCATCAGGGATCTGGATTCATCACCGTGTTTCATGTGGTCTGAGAACTGAATGAAAGTTAATGAATAGACTGAATGAAATGATACAAACTTGTTGGCATTCAGGAAATGACTTTGGAAAAATTCTGTGGACTGACAGAGAGATAAGAGAGGTCACTCACCTGGGTCTATAGATCTGCTTTTACCAGTTTCACCTTTGGTCAATTTTTGTTTTTTTGGGGTGGGGGGGTTGTTTCACTTTTCTTTGCAACAACTTTCCTCCTCGACTTACTGCCTCTTCTCAACAAACATTTGTAAAAGAAAGTGAGATCATTCTTCAGCCTCATGTGGTTCTAACCACAGAGAGCCATTTGTTCTGGAAATGAACACTAATTTCAAATGCTCAGACAAGACAAACACACTCTGGGTGACACAGGGAGACACAGAAAGAGGCATTATCATTCACCAGTTGCCTTATAAATCCTCTGCCAGTTGTTTTAGTGCTGCTGACTGCGAAGGAGAGTGTAAGCATTAACACGGCAGACATGCTTTATTTTCCCTATTACAATGACTAATTGAATGTTTGTCTATATCTAATTAGGTGGGGTGCCCCTGAAGTGTTTGTATCTCTATGTGTGTACTCTACGTGTGTGTGTAAGTGACTGTATGAGGTATTTGTTGTCAGCACTTACAGTGGTGCTGTGCAATAATGGTCATCACTTCTGTCCCAAAGAAGCTTCCCAAACACAGGTGCAGTGAGCTCTGTAAGTTAATGATTATGTTAAAATCATGACAGAAACCAGGTGTCTTTTTGCACATGGGTGAAAATAGTCACACCGCAGTTATACAGCTATTTACACCCATATGAAATGCCCATTTGTTTCATATGAGGACCTTGTTTTTTGAGAAAAATGGCACAAATTTTAACACACCACATACCTGGTGCTTCTGAAATGCTATAGCAACACATAAGGCCAAAGACAGTAAACATTTCATATCACAAATTTATAAAAGACTATAAAATTCCAGGAACCATTCTACTTCCCAGGTTAAGCAGAAATGGGAGGGGGAGTCTGGCCTGGAGATATCTGAGGATGACTGGAGAGATAGTTGGGAGGGGTCAGGCTAGGACCACCAACTCCAGAGCCTGCTGAGAATTCTGCTGAAAGAACATAATAAGATTTTTTATGACTCCAAAATTGAAATTTAAACAGCAGGGTTTTCAGGGACAGGATAAATGCTGGCGGCAGAGAGGACAATCAGTGGCAGACCATTTTATATATTCTGGGCCTGCCCTTTCCAACCATATTGGCAAGAATTTGCTGGAGAAATACAGACAATCTTTGGACTAGAAGCTGATTTGTCTTTTGTTACATTGTACCTGGGTCGGACTTATGGTCCAAGACAACTATCTTTAAAAAGTACTCTTGGCTGAGAGCAAGAAGGCCATCACACGGAAATGGCTGCACACAAATCTACCAAGAATGACTGGACCACAATTGTTGGTGAAGTACAATGTATGGAAAAACTGACCTTCTCCTTAAGACTACAGGCTGAGCAATATACAAAACACTGGGAAAGGTGGGCTTCGTATTCTTTGAGATGTACCCCACTGTCTGTGGGAATGAACACATTCTGCACTAATGTATGGCCTATGTTAACCTTGTCAACCTGTCTGTTCTCTTGTACTTTTGTTTGGTTGTTTCTTCTCTCTGTTTTATTGTTGAAAAAACCCTGAAAACTTTAATTAAAAAGGAAGTTTAAAAAAAGGAATGTTATAGCAGAAATAGGGCATTAGCAGACATAGGATAAAAAACCTCTATACAGGGAGATGTATATCAAAAGGAAGTATTATTTTTCATTTCAACTTCTCAGTCTCTGTGATTCAGTTTGTGGTAAACTAGAAAGGTCAGCCAACTCTATGATCATTTAGCACGTCAATCTACCTGTTAGGTGCCGCGAAGGACAACGTGTGGAATTAGAAAAAAAGCTATGTCACAGTGTATAAAATCATAGTCTTGGAGCGTGTCTTATTTGTCAAATGCCTTGTTTCTTTCTCTTTAACCTTCTCCTCTTTCATTCAAAGTCAAATTCAAATCTCAATATCCAAATCTCTGCAACTGTAACAGGTGTTCATGCAAGACAAACTCCTCATAATTTTGATGAAGTGTACTGTAGAGGAAAGATTCACACTACTTGCCCATTTATTTGGCAAATGTTCCATGCTTTAGAGTGGAGAGGTATAAGTGTACCCTGGTGATGCCATTTTTCATTGTATGAGGCTGTGACACTAAGCTACCTTTCCAGCACCATGCAGCAGATCAACAGAGTAACTGAGTAGTCTGTGAACACAGTGGAGCCGTTTCCCTCAGGAGTTGGTAGAGACTTTTATTCTTGAGGTGACCATAAGCACATCCTAAAAATGAACAGCAGCGTTCCTTCCTGTACTTCCTGGAACTTTATTCGCAACATCATGTCTGCAACTTATACTCTTTCTTTTTAAACCTGTGACAAACGACTCTGGTCAATGGACAAAAAGTTCTTCCTGCTCTACCAGATTATGTTGCGCTGCCAAATCGAATACGTCCATTGCATTGAGTTGTGTTTTCCCTAAAATACTTGCTGTCTTGACAACTTTCCTGTCAAGCTGTTACTGAAAATGAATTTTTGGATCGCATTTCATGTCTCCAAGTACCTGAGGCTACCTCCACATGAAATATTCTTAGATAAGTTTAAATACCTCTAAATTGAATGTACAATATTGTTATAAGTAATTGTGTTTATTTATTTATTTTTAAGACAGATCATTTAAAAGCTGTCAGCATAGTGTAAAGTCTGTTGTGGAGTTTGCAATGTTTAGGGGTCATTGTGCGTAGTTTCTGAAATAACCTGGTTATAGAAACCATTTAATTATATTATTGATATCAGTTTTCCCCCCAGGCCTCTCACTCCAGGCAAAGCTGTTTCATACACACCTGTCTGTGTGGTCACTTCTGGAGAGAAGCAGCAGAATTGGAATAAATGACAGTAACAGATGGATGGATATTTTACATTTTGCCTGGATGCTCTGTTGAACTCACCGCTTCTCTGTCCTAGAGCTGTCAGTCTCATGACGCACTGATTCACCACAGAGACCTTAAACTTACCATGAAGCAGATTGATTTCTGTTGTTAGCGCAGTAGAGACGTGTTTACCAAATACGCAATTATGTTTATTGTGACATTTACCAGCAGCCTACTGGTGTGGTATGATGTGATATGAATGAGACCGAGCTCAGTCCTGGGGGGTCTGGCCCAGTGTTATAGCTGGTGTTATGTGACATCGCATGACTTTGTGTTTTGGAAACGGGCCAGGAACAGCAGCAGCAGGATACTTGATGTTTCAGCCCAGTGCCATGACTGAGCACCAGCAAAATAAAATAAAAAATAAAAAAATTGTATAAATTAAATAATGCATAAACGCAATTAAAAACATGTTAACTTTGACAGACCCTAAGATATATATATATATATATATATATAAAGATGAATCACAGGTTTTATTCATTCACTTGCCCCCTTTGAATTACTGGATACTTAGATATATACACACACATTCTTTTTTTTTTTTTTTACATCCAATAATATTGACTTTACTCGTCTAGCCAACAAGGCGATAATTGTTAGAGGACATCAGGGCAGAAAATTATGTAGAGCTATTGATCATTGCTAAGTAATGACATCATGGAGTGAAGTGCTTACGTGTCCTCAATGTGTGGTTCATTTTTGGGTGCGCACAACAATGAAAGAATACACGTAGCCTGATGTGGTTTATGTCACTTCAACGTGTGTGTGTGTATATGTGCGTGTGTGTGCATATGTATCTCTGGCTACGGGCCATCTGAGGACCCAGGTCATCTAAGGACACAGTTCTTTTTTAATAAGCAGGACGTGAAGGAAAGTGCTGATGTCAGCAGAGTAAAAGCATTCTGCAGAACCTACATCCTAGCCTGGGTGTGTGTCTGTGTGGATGCACGGATGCTTGTGTGTGTGTTTTACAGCAGCACAATCTATCTGCTCCATATCTATGGTCCTGAGCCTGCATAATCATATCAGCACTGATCTAAAAAGCCACACATGTTGCAGTGCTATCTATTTAGAAGGAGGATTTATTGCATCTAATGTATCCCCTAGGGAGCTGTGTATGGCTTTGTATTTGTTTGTGCATATCTTTGTGTGTGTGTGTGTGTGTCAATACTTATCTAAAATCCCCTGTGTTCCAAGCCTAGTTGGTGTAATTCAAGCTGATCTTAATCTTTTTTCTTCGGTCTCTTCTCCCTGTGAAAAAGAAGTAAAACTACAATGATAGGGTCAGGGTCATTTCCTACTGCTAATGGCCGCTAATAGGTTCCGTTACAGATAATCTGGGTCTAATGATGTGGTTAGCGGCCTCTCACACTTGCTCCAGGTCAGTCCCACTATTGGAGATTCTCTGGTCAATATGTGTTCAAGTCAAGGACTTCCTTGGTCTTGAATGTTCGAATAGCATGTTTGTTAGTTGACTAGAAATACAGAATGACGATGTTATGAGAAATATTTTATCCATTCACTCCCCTGCCTTTTTAGTTTTTATTCAACTCAACCCACTTTAAAATTCCATATAAACCTGTATTTTGTATGTTTTATCCGCATTACCCATGAAAACATCAAATCTTCACACAGTCAGAAAGTAAATGTGTGCACCTTGGCCAGACCTCAGTTATAAATCATTGTGTAGCACGGAGCATCTTTCCTGCCAGGCTGCTAACAGTTAAGCACATGATATTGGAATATGGCAGAGGGGGTTGTACCTGTATCAGATTTAGTGGTTGTTAAGTTAACTTCATTGACAGTCAGCACCAGAAACATGAACTGTGCTGCCCATCTCCAGTCCTATTGCAGTCAGTTTTGTGTGTAACATGATGTAGCTGCGAAAAAATGCAGTGAGCCAAGTGACAAAATACTCCCAAGGCTTCAATCAATGCATCAACCCATCGCCTTTCTAACCTGATAAAATTTTTGTTTTGTGACATCACCGTGTCCCCCAGAGCTCATCAGATAATTTGGTGGGCACAGTGTAATGATATCTGTTTGGAAAAATGAGCAATACAACAAAAGGCACTCTTGTGTGTGACATTTCTTCTCTGTTTTGTTCAAAAGCATTTGAGGAACCTTCACCCTGACCTATGACCCCGCATTGATATTCTTCATCTTACACTGTGCATCCTCCGCTGCCTCACTGGAGTGGCAAGTTAACATCATGAGGCAGTTTTACAATGCCATGAAACAGTTGACCTTGTCCATTCACAGTTCAAAATTTTTTCATTTGTGGAAAAAACAAAAACAGTCAGCAGGGCATCCAAAGGGTCAGATGGATGGTATATTTTAGGAACACCGAGCACTAAAGTAAAGGCCATGATCTTCTGTTGCTTAAACTATGAATTCTTTTTTTTTTTTTAAGTATATTTTTTCCAGGGTCCAGGCACCGATCCGATACCATGTGTATTAGAAATAGGAATCTGTTTACTAGTTTGTCCCACTAGCTCTGACTAATGCTACACACCAGGCCTCAGTTCTTCTTCGCCAATTGCCAGTTGGCAGCTACCGACAGGGTGCCAACCTGAAAGGTCTCGGTGCAGCTGCAGTCGAACTCTGTTGTGGTCCATTTGTTATGTGAATGTGGCTGGACCTCGATACACTCTAACAAGGGCTTTTTAGCTCAAACTTGTGGCGTGGAGTTAAAGTTAAATGGCTTTCATTTGCTGTATTCATTCATGTTCCACATAGGGTTTAACCTAACTAGGCCTTACAATAATGACAATCACATCCATGCAGGTATAGTAGTTTGTACTGTATATATATGTGCGTGCATGTGTGTATATATATATATATATATATATATATATATCCAGTATCAGGAGGGAAAATGGTTTTGGAACATCTCTAATTCAAGTGGCCGCTGATCACTATACACCCCATGAAATAGACAAGCAAAACCAAAGGAGAGTGGGCTAGATGCCCACCAGATTGTATGGTGAAGAACAGCACTTATTACTGGATGCAGGATAGTGTTGCGAGACTGGAGTGGTTTGACAAAATGGCCAAGATTGCTTCCTACGAAAGGCTTTGTTTCAGCCTGCTGGATAAGGAAGAGTTATATATGAAAATATGGGGCCCTTATACAGCAGTATCTTGATAAAAAGACTGGTTGCGCCCCTTTTCATTAATTCTTTTCATCAGTCTGTGTTTGTATGCACAGGGTTGTATATGTGTGGATGTGTGCACTGTCTCTGTTTGCTGTTGTTTCTGTTTGTTTTTTGTTCTTTTGTTGTCGTGTCTTTTTTTTTTTTTTTAATGGATGTTTTGTGCCTGCCTTACAACAGAGTAGTTTGTAGTCTGGTTTGGTCACTTCAGGCTCGCTCAGGTGTTTCTTTGAGACTTATGAATGTAATCTGACCCCTCCAGAATGATCTTGGCAATGAAACAAAGCACTGTGTATTGTCTATGTTTCGCTTAGAAAAAGCTGACCTGCTGCCGACATGGGAGTAAACGGTGGCAGAGTTTTATGATGCTTGCATCTTGAGTAGGCCACAGTGATTTATGAGCTCTTTCTCCGAGTGTGCACGCCTGTTAGAATCCAGCGTGCTCTTACCTACATTAATGTGTGTGTGTGTGAGTGTGTTTGTAAACAAGGTTGTGCTCTACTTTCATGCCACCAGCCGTCCATCTCCTGCATTCAAGGCCTCTCATTTGAATCCCACAAATGTGTACATACAAAACCCACCGTACAAGATACCACCAGCCTCCTAAAACATATACTTTCTTGTGTTATTTTGTAACCACTGCTCCACATTTAGATACTGTGCTGCTGTAAGATCCACCTTACCACAGGTTTCTATTACAATGACTTTAATTGATTGTCCTCTTTCCTGGAGCAGACCGCTGCCAGGTACTGAATCAGGATCAGGAATAATGCTGTGGTCTTTTTAACTGTCTGTCTATACCTTGACCTGAGTCTACAGAATATCCAGTACTGTTAGAGCCACGAGTATTATGGACATTTTTTTCTTCAAGTTAAATTGAATGAACAATACTTGGGTTAAAAGTGCAGAGCCAAGAATTTTTCTTTAAATCACTTTCTTTAAAGGAACTTTTAGTAAGTTTTGTGATTACCTCATGCACAAGCAGCTGCTCACTTACCAAGAAATGTTCACAGGAAACAATGTGAGTTCAGCATCAAACTTGATCCCTTTAACTCCTGTCTCTATTGTGTATTTTCCTTTAATGAAGTTCGCAGGCTAGCCAGCAAGCCCTGGCCTATCTTGTCACTTAACAATAGTGACTCACGTTAACTCTCAGTCTGCCCTAATATGTAACGCTACCCAGCGAGCATAATAAAACCTCATCTTGAAAAGGCATTATGTCCAAACTCTTCTCATGAGACTCTCACCACCATCCAACCCTCACCAGGGGAAGCTCATTTTCGGCTTACATCATCAAATTTGTCAATTTACCTACCTACCATTACTACATAATGAATGAATTAACAAGCTAACGAAACTATATTAAACTTGAACGAGGAAATGTGAAACTAATAGTAGTGTTTTATTTACAGTGTTAATAAAGTGTATCGCCAATGAAATACCAAGAAATAAGTTTGTTTCTTGACTTCACTTCAAGAAGTCCACAGTGGGACTGAACTCGACAGAGTATGTTTCAAAATCACTGTCAATCAAAAATGGACTCTGCCTTTGGACAGATCCTCCAATCATAATGCAGAAGCCCAGTGTTCAGGCCCCACCCACTGCTCCATTCACTCCCAGAGACGCTGAGGGTCCACGGGAGGGACAAAATCAAAGCATTTATCCAATGACCACCTAGTTTCACTGCCGCCCCATTGACATCCATGGACGCTGAGCTTCAACAGGTTTAATGTACCGAGACGCTACGGGAATGTATGAGGAGAAAATAGCGTCAGTCGACCTGCGATAAGTAGCTGATTCTGAACAAACTCATGTTAGAGTTGTGTCCTAACACATTTTTAGTCAATGAAATGTAACCACAACAGTTCATATTTGACCTTTTATTTTTTGACATTTTAGAGGAAGCAGAGCTGCCCTTGCAGTCTTAGAGCAATCGCCTTGTAATAAATTACCCCTTTAAAATTTCATTGTCATTTTTTCACAAAATTAGGAATGGACTTTGATGTAAAAATGTAGATAGAGTACTTATTAATAATGACAAATAACAGTGTACATGTCATAGCTCTATCAGTATTTTATTAAATGTACAAGTAACTGCACAGTAACAACAGCAGTTGGTACATGACACAAGCTGTATGAATAGAATAACGCTTACCTCATCATTGCACACAAAAGGTACTAAAACCATACAGCTGTCTTGTACAAGGACTAAAGGCAATAAATGGAGCTACTTGAGAACAAAAGATGTGAGGACTGTTTGGCCTTGACAGAGTTATGCACTCTGCTGAGTGTCATTCTAGTGTTTATAGCTTTGGTCATCACTCATATCTCAAGCAGTCAGATGATCAGACAGGTGTTAAACTAACCCTCAGGACAGCCAAACAAAAGAGAAACTGATTACCTAATATATCTGTTGTCAACATCCATCACATTTCACAGGCTGACATTGCGCGTCAACTTTGAACCTCCATCCCTACAGTTTGTTGTGTGCCCAGTTTTTCTAAGCAGGAGCAAATTACAGTGGAGAATTCAAGGCCTTTGACTCTCTTAACACAGTTCACGTATTCTTTCTAATGTAAAAGCTTGTTTACAGACTGTCTGATCAGCTGATGCCTCGTATCCTGCCTTGTTCTCAGGTCTCAGCAAGTGATGCGTATCATGAGTACACTGTTACTCTGATGATGTTTATATATTATAGAGAGTTAAGTCAGATCATTGTACAGCTCACACTGCACAACTTGCTGACGCGCGATCAGGCAGCCTTGAAGTTGTATTGAGTTCATAGTAAATGACTGAGTGGCAACACAGTCACACGCCACCCCTCGTTATTATATTGTGCACTATCCTTGGTTGGAGCCACTCAGTGACTTGGCCAGATATTTAACATTGAATATAACTGTTTAGCATATTAGCTGTTTAGCATATTCAGCAGCTTGGCCAGCTTCAATAAACATGTCCCACATAGAGAGTGTTCATTTCGATCAACTACCAATTTGCCTCCAGCTGGGGGCTTTTGACAGTCACTTCCAGAATCTGTTGTGTAGTCTGACTGTTTCATTTTGAGATGACTGGCCCTAGATGAAAAGATTGATACTATCTTCCCATATGTCTGTGCAAAACAAATGTAATTTGTTGTTTAATGTAGCTCCAAATTCAACAAAGACCAGTTTGCGACATGGCTAAGCCACTCACTGTTCTGGTAAAGCACAAAACAAAAGCAACATTACGTTAATTCATTTTAATTCAAGTGTGCAGCAACACTACAAGCCTAGAGTACTAGTTTTCACATCAGATGTTAAAAGTGACTCACCTCCATTCATCACTTTCGAATAAACTACAGACATGTTGCCTGCATCTTCCCAAACATTCTCTCACTCAGACTCATTTATGCATTGTTCCCTGATTGCTCCCTCTGGCAGGATGATCGTAATAATACCCTGTGGTGTGCGATGCGCCATTAATTTCAAACCTTGGAGGTGAGGAGGGAAATAATCTGTTAGATTTCTCCTTCAATGTGTGATGCAACCTGATTTCTAAAGCAGTTAGGCTTTTTAAAAGTCCTATAGTCTGAGCCAGGCCTTGCAGTTGATTGACAGGGATGAGAGTGGTATCAATCTTTCATCTAACTGAGCGCAAATAAGCATATTTCCCAAAAAGTTTAACTATTCCTTCAAGGGGGGGGAGAAGATCTCCCAGCAGAATCCTTGTTGCTCTCTGAATTAGCTAGGCTTTCTCCACCCAACTATTTGCTATAAATGATCAGTTCTTTGAAGTAAGCGTCTCCGACTGTATAACTCTGCTGAGTAAAATCCTATCATAGCTGAGAAATTACTACAAAAATATGCTGTAATGAACTGAAATGATGTGCTTGTATATTCAATAAGCTTGTGGAGCAAAGTGAATCTTGTCAAGTATGTGTTGTACTTGGTTGTTGAGCCCACATAGCTTTGGTGGCAAGCATACCAGACTGCTCAATTACTCAGTGTGAATCCCCTCGGTCTGAGTTTATACAATAATACCCAGTCATTCATTAGTGTAAGCAGCATGTCTGGATATAATCCTCCTCTCTCTCCAGTGTTTTCTTCTTTTTTTATCACCAGCTTTGCATCAGTTTCCTTGACACTAATGTTCAGGTAATAAGTATTAGCAAATGGAATGTCTTTCTGCAATGAAATCTCTTTTATCATTTCTCCTCATATCAGCACGGTGGTATATGAGCTGAAGTTTATTTTTCTGGGTAAGTGCCTGTCTTGGCTCACGACAGGCTACTGCTACTGCTTTCAATCCCAGTAACACAGTTTCACTATGAGCTCGTGCAACAATTGCCCCAAAAATTGAGCTCAGTTTAGGTGGTTGTAGAGTTGCTCGGACCAAGTTGGTGTGCTGTGCTTCTTTGAAACGACTGTCAGCTTTAAAACTGTAGTTTTAACAATAACACTATCTAAATTTGTGTTTGTGTTGAATTTAAACTCTTCAAACATGATATGTGTTAGGAATATAATGAACACAATACAAGTTAAGACAAAAAATACATTAAAGACATGATTCAAAGGGAACTCACGGACGGTCCTGATATGAAATGTGTACAAAACGTACAAAAACAAAGACTATTTTTTTCCTCCTCTGCATTGTTTAATTAATCTAAGCAAACCCCTTTCACTCAGCCCACCTTAAGTAGCTACTGCAAAATTATAACCATAGCCACGGTGCTGCTGCATCAGTCAGCAGCGTGTTGACTTTAGAGTGGATTTTTCTCCAGCTACAGAAAATACAAAAGACTAATTAAGAGGGATCAAACATTTATTTGATTTGGTTTGTTGATGTTTCGCTGGGTAGGTAATTGGTAAAAATTTATGAGCACTCTTTCCAGTGTTCCTTCATTTTTTTGGACAAATATGCAATGATTAGACTAAAAATGCAGGAATTTTTAAATGTCTGTTGAACAATGGTGAGCAATGAGCAGCACTGTGTAACTTTAAGTCTGTTTCAGTTGTGGAATCCAGATCATAACTTTCTCTTTGTTAAAGCATGATAAACACCATTCTATTTATAGATCATGTAGGAAGTCATGGACTATTGAGCCAACAGCTCAAAGTGGAAATAACAAAAAAAGAGTGAAAGAGGGCAAGAAAGGAGGGGAAAGGGCTCAAGAGATAATCAGTCCAGTCCAAAGGGCAGTGCAGCCCACCGTTCCATTGCTCCCTACAAACCCAACCCTAACCCTCACATCAGCAAACTACCTTTGGTTGGTTTCCTCTGCTCCATGTATGTGTTTGTCTTTATCATGGTCCAAACACAGGCAGCCCAAGGTACATTTTTACTGTACAGTTTTACATGAATAACAAAATTGTTTTGTTTTGTTTTTTTAAGTAAGAAAATACAGTGGCTGAAAGGTTCAGAGAAATGAAGTTAAAATCCAGAAAAATCTAAACTGTTTCAAAAAGTCAGCAGACAACAGACGAGGGAAGAGCAGAGTAACAGAGCACATAGCTTTGTTTTCTGCTCTTGTTTCATCAGAAATTCAAATATCCCAATTAAAGTATACTCAAAGTCTGTGTGATTGCCTCAGATCTACAGGATTTCATTACACAGAGATTCAGTAAAGGGAGAGACAACACTAAAATTAAAATATTGTCTGGTGTTGTACTTACTGATGCTGTGCAGTCTGAATTTCAGCCTCACACTCTGGTTTCCCGGTCAAACCTCCGAGGTGGAATTTCATTCCCACTTCATCCCTGTGTTATTGTTCTGCGTGTACCTGCCCAGAGGCTGCAGGTGGAAATCTGCTCTCACTCTGAGAGCAATAGTTTAGTGGATGGTATTTGTCTAATAAGGAGTGTTTTTTCCCTCTTTCTCTCTCTCAGGTTAATGTTGATGTTATGGCTTTCTTCAGACAACTTTTATGGAGTGAACCACAAAAGTAACAGGCTATTCAGCACCTAGTGCTGGAAAGACAGAAAACGTGGGAGTGAGTTAAAAATGTTCAGATTTTTTTTCCCCTCACAAGCTGCATCACTAATGGATTGTAAAACTTTTGAATCCTTAATTAATTAATGACTGTGAGTACAAATTCACTAATCCATGTCCACATGAATTTCATCATTTAATGCTTTACAAAGCACATTCTGCTGTCAATTTCATCTTGCCCCACAGACCTATAGTGCATAAGCGCATTAAGTTAATGACAAAACATTAAGTTGGGATTCTCATTCAGTTAGTAATCTGTTAACATGGTACAGTATATGTAGAGCATATTGCTGGGTATATAGGATAGGGCTTGATATTGTAACTTAAAGGAGCTGTATGTAAGAACTGTATGGCAAGTAATCATAAAATCACCCAGTATGTCAGCAGAGACAAAGGAATCATGTTCATTTGAAATACTGTTTTAACTGACAACAATAGTAAAGCCAGAATATTCACCTTTAAACATTTTATTTGCAGCACGCAAATCATATTTATGTTTTGATTTTGTGTTTTGGCCTGTTGAGACACCCACCACTCTCTCCCAATCACAAAGTCAGTGGCATTTTGGCATTTTGGTTACCACTGAGCTGCAGCTACAAGCACTGTGGATTATGTCTACTAAAATTAAAAGACCGCACTATGACTCCATGTATGACTCCAAACCGTATTGACAAAAGCAGAAACAAAACCAGAATCTGCATAGGAGATGCATTTGCAAGATGGAGACATCGCCCCATATGTAGAGGCTATAGTCCTCGCTGCAGCTGGCCTCAGCTCCAATCCTGCTTCAGGTGGCCCTTTGTTGCATGTCCTTCCCCCTCTCTCTGCCCCCCCATTTCCTGTCTCTCTCAACTATACTCTCAAATAAAGGCAAAAAGCCCAAAAATATACTTTAAAAAAAGAAAAGAAAGAAAGATGGAAACAGCTGAAAGTGGAGAAGAATTTGAGGACAGATGCTGGAGTGGCAAATTTTCTCCTGGACACACACACACTTTTTGCACAATAATCTGTTTACCCAGTGTGTGTATACAGCTGTACCTGGTTCATTTTGTTCTATTACTACATCGTTGTGGTTCTGGCGGGGTAGAGACTGTGTGAGTGAGTCTCAGGGTACAGTAGCCACAAAGCTGGAGCAGGGCAGCGGTTAGCATCTGCCTCGAGTCTGGGGGCGAGGGTGAGGGGAAACAATGCGCTGCAGTATTTTAAATTTGACTGCGGCAACAGTTTTGGCCACAGTCTTACATATAGCTCCTTTAATATCTCTTTGCAGAGTAGTTTTGTGAATTTTTTTTTTCTTTTTTGCATAAGAAACGGTTTATTGAGATAACACATTCATTGGTCTGAATTTAGAAAGTGTTACAAGACATGTGTTTCTTGCTTCATGCTCTTGCGGGCCTTTACATGAATCTGTGTCATGTTCAAAGTGCTAATGACACACGTTACTCAGTGTTGACCTGACTTCACCTAGAACTGACCAGGATGCGTATTCAGACATAAGACTCACATGTTAAATTGTCATCAGATTAATATAAAGGTGTGCGTGTCTGAAGGATGGTACAATGTCATACAAGCTGCCCAGATTGGTCAGAGGCAGAATAAGCAGGTTCTTTATTTGCCAGCAGGACACTGGCTACTGTGAAAGAGACAACACCAAAACAACAAAACTTAATGCTCTCAGTGCAGTTCCAGCACTCACTTGAACAGGAACAACAACAACAACAACAGTTCCCACTTACCACCCTGCCAATCAACTCACTGTCATGACAACTGAAAGTACTGACAACTGAAAGCAAGTACTGTGTACAACATATTCACTGACATCCAGGAAAACCCAGTATTGTTTAATGGTCCAAGCTGACTATATCAGTTTCAACACACACCTAACATCACTAAACAGCAACTAAGAGTCAATAACATGTCACTTAGTCTGTTACAGTATTATAAAAAAAAACTACTCACTTGCCCTTGTAGGTGGTCTATCCCTCCTTCAAGCTTGGTAACTTGAAGGTCCTCCAGCTTTTCCTGCTCCTTCTTCCTGATGATGCTCACTTGGCATTAGTTCATCTATCGCTGTTTGTCCACTACTACTACTACAGTATGTCTGGCTGGTTAGCCATCACCAGTTTCTCAGTGTATCTGAAAAGTCCCACGGGATTATGGCTCGGTCATTCTCGACCTCCTCTGGAGGTGTGTCCCATTTTGACCTTGGGACTCCCTGCTCATACTGGGCACAGATGTTCCTCAATACTATGCCAGCCACTTGGTTATGGCATCTTACACCCTGCTGTTGTGGACTGTCTGAGGGGCATCTTTACACAGTTCTGTTTTATGTGGTAGAACCGGGCCTCTATCGATTGACCTTGTGCTCAGCTTGTTCCTGTGCTGCTGTCATAATTAGGACTGCACATGTATGTATATTAGTTTTTGTTCTTTTCTATTTGCATATCCCATATCACATATAAGTCCTACATCCCTGAGGATGAGGCAAACACTTCAAGTGCATGAGCGTAGTTCCACTGCGAGATGTGTACATTTCACTTTACTTAAGGTAAGTAACAACAACATGGTAATAAAGGATGAGGCAGTTATTGTGGGTGAGAAAATTAGCTACTTGTGAAATTAGCATCAATTCCCATGAGTGAAATCCTTCTTTTCCTCTTTCATTGGTGCATGTACCTGGTGGGAAGGAACATATTGGAGCATCACATTTGTTACTATGTGTCTCCATAAAGCATTACATGCATCCTCCTGCTTCCCCTACTTTAGTATGGAGGGAACGTGGGGAGAGAAAGAGATGGGTCAGCATTACTTAACACAGCCATTTAAATGCACATTCTGTCTTAGTCTCTCATAAATACACAGTGGCACGTGCACACATACACATTAAAATATTACCTCACACAACCACATACAGTGTTTTGTCTTGTCTGCCATAACTTTTAGAAATAATCCTTTGATGATGGGGGGGTGGCTGTGTGTGTGTGTGTGTGTCTGAATGACTGTGAGGGTGTTTGCGTGTGCATATGGATGCACAAATGTAAGTCTCTGTGTGTGTGGTGTGTTTGTGTGTGTGTGTCTTCACGTATTGTGAATCCTCTGTCAGCACATCGTGTCAGAGGCTGGCTAGGACTTTCAGAAATGCAGGCACAAGCATATCTTATTTGGATTATGTATAAAACACTGATAGAGGCCGTCTGCTTGCATCAATCAGGAGAGCGAGAGGAACAGACAGAGGGGGGCAAAAAGACAGGGTGGAGGGGAAAGAGAGAGAGAGAGCACGTGAAAGGATGTGTGAGCCTGTGAGAAAAGACGAGAAAAGGAACTGAAGGTGTAGGGTAGAGCCAGTAAAGCATCCATGACTACAGAAGTGTTTAAATATGCAGAGGGAAGGAATAGATTGGTGAAGTGATGGGAGTTTAAGATTCAAAGAGAGAGTGAAGAGAAAGGAGGAGGGAGATTAACAAAGGTGAGGTGGTGCATGAGAAATGGATATACAGAGTGGTGGATTTATCACAGAAACAGGGGGGATGAAAGCAGGAAGAGAGAGACACGGAGTGATGGGAAAGAGAGATGGAGAGGGAAGAAGGGAAGAGGAGAGGAGAGGGGAAGGGTAGCCAGGAGGGTTTGATTGATGGGCTGTAGACAGGGCCTGCCGTTCTCTAGAGCAGAACTACTCCAGCACTGGACACTCGCCAGACACTGCAGCCCTGGAGAACCCGTATGTGTGTGTGTGAGTGTGTGTGTGTGTTTGTGGATGCCTTGCTGCAACTGTGTATATGAATGAGCATGTGTGCGTGTGTGCACACGCACATATGGGCTTAGGCAACGCTCTTCCGTTTACAATCTGATGATGCAGACACATGCAGAGAGGGCAACAAAAGCAGGTGGGTGACAGCTTTATTCTTAACATTGTGTATTGTGTGTTTGTGTGTGTGTGGTGGTGTGTTTTTACTCATCTCATACATGCATACTTTGTTAGCATATCAAGACATGTTTATATCTGTCATGCATGTGTTTATGCAAATGTGTGATGATGTGTGCATGTGTGTTATGTGCAGATACTCCACTTCAGACAGGGCAGGTCTATTTATTACATAATCTCTCAAACTTTTTGACTTACACAAGCATCCAAAAATTCCAGTTTTGGCACAACCCCTCGGGAAGCAGATTGCCTTGATGCAGTCCAGGCAGGGAAGAAGAAAATCAAATAAATCAATGTTTGGAAATAAAAATTAAACTACAGCAATGTTGGTCTGATCCCACATTTAAATCACAGTGCTTGGTCTCAGTTTGGACACTTAATTAAAGGAGCTGTAAAGTAATTATGGTTATGACAAGCTGAATGTAAACAGAAAATATAACACGGTGAAATGAACCAGCACAGGGAATAACATCAGAGTATGCATCAGATTTTGCTATAAACTCGCTGGAAGTCTGTTATTAATAAGTCTGTTAATAATAACCGATAATAACTGCAAGGCGCGACAGTTATGTGCAACCTTTACACAAACCTGAACATGCTGCTATGTCGTTTACCTCTTTCTACAGCAGTAGAGATTAAAGGAGAAGTTCCGTTTTTTGCAACCTGGACCGTATTTCGTGTAACTTGGTGTAACTTGGAGTACTTTGGAAGATATTTAGATCCACTCGCGATCCACGTATATCCATATAATGGGAGTTATCACTGACCCTGACCCTGTCACTGACCTACGACTTCAGCAGTGGCACGGAAGTGACGTCATCGAAGTCGTAGGTCAGTGAAAAGCCGTGTAAAAAACCCCGGGTGACAATAACAACACAACTCCGAGCCGCTCCGAGCTCACGGGGGAATAGTGCTGGTGATTCATAACAACATATTGGTGAAATGAAGGAGTTTCACAGCAGATAATGTCTTATTTACACACCGCATCGCTGCCCCAACAACTCCCGTCATATGGATATACGTGGATCGCGAGTGGATCTAAATATGTTCCGAAGGACTCCAAGTTACACCAAAGTTGTTCGGGTGAGTAAATGAACGTATTTTATGCTAAAAATAATCCAGGTTGCAAAAAACAGAACTTCTCCTTTAAATGGTTTCACGCTATATAATTGCTGGCTATGGGCCCGACGCTCCTGCGCTTCACATGGACCTGTGTCCAGTCGCTATCATGGTGGTAGTAGTAAATATCCAAATGAGAACTTTGAAGGCCGAAGTGGAGAAGGGTCCCATAACATGGGTCAGTCCTGACAACTTCTGTCAGGGAGCTTGTGCAGTTGAGAACTACGGACTCTACCTTTAACACAAACACTCACTGTCATCATTTCTGTACTATTTTATACTACGCAGCACAGATGTGAGAGAGTTATCTGTCATGATCGGTTCCTGTGTGCGACTATCGTGTTTCCTGTTCCAGTTTTGTAATCACTTTCCTTTCGTGTCTGCTGTTGTCGTACCTCCTGCCCTCCCGTGTTTCCTGTCAGTCTGATTGCCTGCCCTGCCCTGATTAACTTCACCTGTTCCCAATTACCTTTGTCTTCCTCGTGTATTTAGTCACTGTGCTCCTCTCACTCAGTGAGTACTGTGTATAGTTCTCAGTGTTAGTTCCTGAGTGTCTTCTTTGTTGATCTGTTTTGGCTCCTGGTTATGCTCCCTCATGTTCCTTGTGTTTTGCATCCTGTTGTTTGTTTCTGCCTGTTTAGCTACTCACCTGCCTCTTCATTCACCAGTCTGCCTGGAAGCCTTCTCATTTATTAAATGTACTTCATCCAGCTTGCCGGCATTTTGGGTCCATTTGCTCAACCTTGATATTATCTCATCAGCAAACTGAGCTGCTTCCTGCAGGTTTCCTTTTCAGACATCCACCAATCGAAACCAACAGATACAAACGCCCCTTTATTCCTACTGCTGTCGCCTTTCTTAACTCAAGTAGGAAAAGTTTTCACTGATTCACTGAAATTGATTTTGTGATTTTAATAAAACCTAGGTTATGATTTTATGAGTGACTTCTGCTCAGTAGAGTGAAAACTGCTCTAGTTTTTTTTTTCATACTGACAGTTTCACCTCTTAATTAGTCATCTAGGCAATTTATAGTAATTTCTATATTTGTTCATTAATTTCTTGTTTATTGCTACCATCTGCTTATATCTATATTTATATCTGTTTATATCTGTGTTTACTGTACTTATATTGTATTTGTGTTTTACTTGACTTCTGTGTTGAATACTTTTATGTTGCTCACTCCTGCACAACACATAGCCACATTGGAGACAAATTAAGTTATTGGAGTTGGAGATATTTCACATTGGGTTGAGGGTCTTTATACTCCTTGTACGCTTTCCACTTCTTTAGCAGCTGACATTTATCCAACTCTGTCTTAACCTGTGGACTCCAACATTTAATAGTAACCCAGTGGAAAACACTGGCAGCTACACTCAACTGCATCCTCAACAGTAATGTGTGGGTTGGCATGTATAATTCAAGTTTTATTGCATAACAGACTTAGACTCAATATACTCACTATACTATGAGAAATGTATCTTGAGCCATTACCCAACACAGCTCGTAAACACTAGCAAGTTACATGACCTTAAAAAGTGACTTCAAATCAAAGCTGACTTCAAGTTAAGTGCACTTAAGGGGCTGTGTTCTTTGCCACTTGCTTTCTTAATGTGTTTCAGACCAGCAGTTGTGTAGTTATGTAGCGTTTTTGTACAGTAAATGGCCCTGTTGGACAATTGTACTAATAAACATTACATGTCAAGAGCTGCTCAACTAAGCACTGCTTTGCAAGGGAAGCTGGAGGGGATTTATTCATAATTGAGGGGACACTTAACCAGCAGCGACATGCCATTCCATCTGCTTTACACTGTCACATCCCTTTTTAAACAGGACAGTTACCCAAAATTCATCTCCAGGCTATGTAGGGCCTATTTAACTAATAGGGGACAGTCACAGAGTACTGCATCAGATGACCTGGTCTCCACAATCACCCAACCAAAACCCACTTGAGATGGTTTAGGTTCACAGGTTTAGCATGTAGAGGAAAAGAAAGGCAGCCAACCGCCGCTCAACATATATATGGGAAATCCCTCAGGACGGCTGGAAATCCACTCCACAAGGGACAAAGTCATGAACCTCGTTAGAAAAAAGTGTTACTTCATAGTTCTGATGTATTTAAGATTTTGGCTTTAAGTCATTATATAAAATAAAGACAGAAATACGATTACGATAAAGAGGGAATTTCACAACCCCCCCTTCAAAAACTGTCCAACATTAGCAGCTCTCTTCTTGGCATTGAAAAAGTAGGACAGTGGATTCCAATATTATTATATATTACTATATGATATTTTCTTTATACATAAACCCACAATGGATGTATAAGTACATCTACTGTTGAACTACTGCACAATAATAGTACTATCAAAGAATACTCCTGTTGTATATTGCATTTTTTTTTACATTTCCATCATCATAAAAGCCATAACACAGTCTAATATAACACATTAAAAAATCTACAACACTGATTTGTGAACAACAAAAAGGTAGTAATAAGAGTACTGTGAACAACTGGATCAATAAGCAGTATTAGTATTACATTTAAAAAATGTTATGGATTGACTTTGGAAACAGATTAGGAGATACAAAGTTTTGGATCTATGCAGCTCGGAATAACACAGCATGGTCGTTTCTGACCACAGATACTGCTCAAGGTAACCCACTCCTGTTTTAAGGACTCAGCTACAGTTGGTCATGGCTCGGCTCAGGACCTTTGATGTCACTAGGGCATACAAAAAGGAGACATGCCCTTTTCTTCACTCCTCCTCTCTCCTCAGCCAATGAGAGCGAAGCTGTTTCTTTCTGCCAGCTCCTCACCAGGAGCGGATACTCTCTGACCTCAGTGACTCTGTGTGAAGCAGAGATCTGCACTGGACTGAGCTTTGATAGTGACACAAGATCCAACCAAAGCATTTCAGATCAAGCACCAGCAGATGTGACACAAGGTCTGCCAGTTAGGTTTACCAGCAGAGCAGAGTGAGCATCAACCGGCTAATTCTGCAAGGAGAGCAGACTGATCTCCTCAACAACACTGAAGCCACACAGCTGGACAACAGCAGGTTATTGGACCAGGAGAGAAATAACACCATCACACCAACAGGCATCTCCCTTTTTTTCCATGAACTTGGTAATGTAATAGGGCCACATTTACTTTACCTAGCAGAGCACAGCTTGACTAATCATAGGAGCTTTTAACATTGCCGGTCTATGTATTGATTTAATTTAGTGTATTGTATGTTGTTCTGTCTGTTTATAGTCAGGACACACACACACACACACACACATACATGTTCTGTGATTGCATTTTTTTATTTGTTCAAATACTGTTACACTCAATATGAGGTTGATCTGTACAGAAGTAAATATTGCCAACCACTACGCTGCAGAGCACCAAATCTTTCAGCTTTCATTAACTATTGATAAGGTAATTTTGGTTATAGTTAATAACTTAATTATTAATCAAGGTTCCAAATGAATAGTTAGTATACTTTATGAGATTTAGTAAAGTGGCTATCTGGTGCCCCGAGGTGGAGTCAATGTAAATAAATCCGATTACATAATGTAACAATTAGTGGTTTAATATTCAAATGTTTTAATATTCATATTTCTACTAGTTTTTAACAGCCAAAAACAGCTACTTATGCAAAACAAAAACAACCCTATGACACACATGCACACACACAGTCCAGATAAAACTGTGAGAGTATTAAGATTACATGCAAGACAAGCCTAATGGCATGAAGCGATTAGTTATGCAAAATCTCAAATACAGATTTGCACGAGTTTCTATTTTTTCCACGACAACTTTAAGGCTTTGTAAGTCATCACTCATGAGGCAGTAGAGGCACTGTGAATAAATGGAGCAAAATTAATTCTGCAAAGTTGTTTGCCACATGGGTTGTGCTCAAATCACAAGTGTGTGCACATTTGTTCAAACTTAATTCACTGTGGATAAGTAACTGCCTGAATTCATATGACATTATCTTTGTACGTCTCTAGCCCTGTTCAGCATTAAAGGAGCTGTATGTAAGAAATGTATGGCAAGTAATAAAATCACTCAATATGTCACCAGAGACAAAGGAATCATGTTCATTTGAAATACTGACCCAACTGACAACAATAGTACAGCCAGAATATTCACATTTAAAAAATGTATTTGCAGGCTGCAAATCATGTTTATGTTTTGATTTTGTGTTTTGGCCTGTTGCACCACCCACCGCTCTCTCCCAATCACAGCGTCAGTAGCATTTCGGCCTCCAGGTTGCCAGTTCCCACTGAGCTGCAGCCAGGGCTGGAACGATCTCAGGTAAAGCTAAAGGGAAGAATTACAAAGTGAAAGTTGGAAAAGAGGGAGGAAATGTGGTGAAATGGAGCCGATGACAAATAAAGTGATGGTGAAGGTGTGGAGCGGTTCATGAGATGAGTCTGGTCCGGTCAGTTCACCTGTCTCAGGTCGTCATGTGTTTGAAGCCTCTGCACCGGAGACTTAGAGAAGTGTTTTTATGAGTGTCAGAGGGTTGAGTGTCCAGTAGAGCAGCAGGTCAGCTGTAGAGGAGACAGAGGAGGCTCCACCATCATCTGTCTGTCTGCTGTGAGGAGCAGTTTGGAGTCAGAGCCACCTGATGATATGACAGTAAGAAAGAGGAGGAGAAAACTCCCACTGTGGAAACACTGAGCTGCTCGTGTCCTTTATTCTGTGGTAACACATCTCATCTCATGTTGCTTTATCTACGGTGTAATGAACATGGACTAAGGCTGCTGTAGATGCAGGGTTACAGCGTGTGTCTGTGTGTGTCAGCGCTGCACACATACACACACAATCATGGGGCGTAGCGTCAGAGCAGTGAAGTGAAACAATAACCTGTAGATCACCAGAGTTGACGTGAACTCCACTCGTAGTTACTGAGTCAGAGCAGTAAAACTGTCAGAGTAAAGAGCTAAATATTCATCACCGACCTGCTCAACCTACAGAAACATGAACACTTTACTTTGAG
>OMNW01031992.1:0-22762 GCA_900303245.1 Selene dorsalis
ACAGTGACCACTGGTCATTTTATGTGAGGCATTACTCCTATGTCTTGCTTCACTGACCTCTATTTCTCAGAAGCAAGGAGGTGTAAAATACACACACACACACACACACACACACACACACACACACACACACACACACACACACACACAAAAACAAAAAACAGAAAAAATATTTTCATATCAAACCATAAATACACTAAGATTTGTTGCTTTCCAAGATGCAGTGTTCTTGTAGTGCAGAGTGATTTTCTGGGTAATCAAGACAATAGGATAATTACAGCCAGAAGAAAAAGTGCAGCAGTTAAGCTCAACAGCAGCTCATATTCAGCATGTCAGTGTCTCTGTACAATTAATGGACATAAGGGAAACAATTAGCGGGAACGCAGTCGATTGAACTCTCTCTGTTCTCAGTTCTCCAGTTGGAGTGTTGAGATGGCTCCTCTGATTGCCCACTGAGGGTTGTTTACATTTCTTCCAAAGCTCCATTTAGTTTCCCCTGACAAGGTGGAATAAGTGACTTGGCCATGATGGATGGAAGCACCTGTCCTAATGGTGGCTCAAACTGTGCCCACTAGTGCACAATACATTGATAAATTGACAACAGTTGGGACATGTTCTGCTCGCACGGAGAATGAGGCTACTAGGACATCCGACCGCTCACCATGTTTCCATGTCAGCATTACAAAACCTCAATAGATGGAAATCCCCAAACAGCTGCAATAGAGGAATGAGTGCTCAGAGGGGTATTTGATGATTAATGTTTGATCTTTGTCATTGCCAAGGAATGAAAATGACACTCAAACTGAGAGAGTTTCAAGGGTCTGAGTTTGTGGATATTCTTTGACCATTTTATTGTGGATAAAAAACAAATGCAGGTTTTGTAATGAATAAAATTAACTGAGATCAATCAATAGGTTTCCTTTTAGAAATTAGAGATTTTCACTTTTTCACTTTGTCTTTGTGATGGTTTAAAAGTCCTGAAGACAGATCAATTCACTGAATGATATTAGAGTGCTGATCCAAATTTGGCTTTGAAGTTGCACCAATCTATCCATTTACATTAACATTGGATCAAGTTATATATTAAAACGACAAAGGTCTTGAGACTCAACGTTGACGTTTCCTTTATTAGTTATATGTGTTTTACTTTCTTTTTAGCTGATTGCTTTGGTTTGATGTTCCACAGCTTTATTGTTTAGTGTTTCCAGCAGCAGCAGACAGCTGTTAGCAGAAAACAAAAAACAAAAGCTCAGTCAATGAAGCTCAGAGAATTTATCATCTTGAAGATACTGGCTCCATGTTCATTAATGTTTGTGGTCACGGCCTGTATGCTGACAGCATCTTAAACAACAAAATTGACTTAATCAGGATAAAAGAACAATCTAGAATTGTCTCAGGAACTGGCGGAGACCAAAACAGAGCTGAAATGAGACTGAATGTGTGATTTATGTTTGTGTGTAGCCAAAAGTGGAACTTTTTGTGTAATTGCTAGATGTATAAAACAGCTATTTGCTCACATCTATTAGCAATATAATTACATACACATGATAGTGTTTTGTTTATGGCTCGCTCCTGCATGCTTCCCCAATGACAAGCAGACAAAACAAAACAAACAAACAAACATAAAAAACAAGTTAAATATGTCAACAAACAATCAATGTGACTTTTTTTCTGGTGAAGACAGACTCTTCACACTGCATTTCGGTTTCCTCATGGCTTAAGACATCATGATGCAAAGAGTAATTGTTTCCATAAAGAAGTTCAATTCCTCTGATAATGACTCAGGACCTGCAAATGGTTGTTTTAAAAGCTCCAGATAGTTATATAATCTGTATTGCTGACTATCTCCTATACAGTTTATAATGAGCGCTTAGTTCAGCTTACGCCAAATGAGACTCATAAAGCTTCCTCTGGCATCCTCCTTGCTGTCTGTTTTGCCTTAGTGTGATATAGGGTCCATAACAATCAGCACCGCCCTAATTATTTCTGGCACTCCAAACTTGCTCTGAAGGAGAAAAGACCAATTTGAAGCCTTTAAAATGTCTTCACCTTCTTTTAAAAAGCCAATTAGCCAGCATATCTACCCATGAAGCCTAGTATTACACTGTTTCTGCTATTTCTGTCACTTCATTGTAGATTTTACACTATTAATGAGGATACTTTGCAGCTTGCATTTCAAAGTCACTTTGTCTTTCAAGATCTCCTGCATGTGTCAACAACACATATTCTTCATCTAACAACAAGCTTCTAGTTTTAAATTCTGTTAATAGTAATTAATACATAGACAACAACCTTTGAACACATATTCATGTGCTACAATAGCATATCCCTTTACAGACTCCAGCAGGTCATGTTGTAATGAGAGAGGTCAGTCGCCTCTATCAACCTGCTCATCACCCCTCATACTGACTGAGTAACTTCTGCTAATCTAAATGAGGTTATTTGGAGAGGCCTGTCTCTGCAATTATCTCACATCTGCAATAGTTTACTTGGGTTACTCAGACTGATTAGTCAAACTCCTCAGGCCTTATGTGATTAAATCCAGATGTGTTTGTTTACAGCTATGAGACCTTAACAAAAAAAACACATATCTGTGTATCTGTTTAGCAAAGTACAAAAAAGATCTCTATTATTGAGAATGATTTTACACAACTAATCATCTACTAAGATGGATCTGTATGGTGGGAAATTATCTCATATAGAGTTCACTCAGAAAATATTCAGAAACCCTCACTATCACCTGTTTTGTTATGTTTCAGCCTTATACCATAATACTTACAAAAAGACATTTTTTTAGCAGATTTTTGCAAATCAATTAAAAAGGAAAAATGAAATGTCCCAAGTATTCAGACGTTTTGATAAGAGACTTGAAAGTTGCCTCAGGTGCTTCCCATTTACTTTAATCAGCTTGAAGATGTTTCTGATTGGATGTGATTGGGAAAGTCTACAAAACAACAACCTAACCATGAGGAGGAAGGAATTGCCTGCTAAGCTCACAGACAGGTCTGTGATCTGGGCTTTAGAGCAGTGTGGTCAGACTAGAACCTCTCCTCTTTTTTGAAGGTGAGCAGAAAAACCTTTGCAAAAACGTTTTTTTGCAAAAAAAGATGAGACCAAAAGTGAACAAAACAGTTTGGCCTTCAGTCCTTTGTGGAGGAGACGAGACATGTAGTTTAGAATAATTTCTTCTTCTGGAAGTTTGTTTGTGATCCACACAGGATCATAGAGGTAAGCCAGGTCACCATCAGGTTATTGGTCATTTCTCTTGTTAATGCCCTTGTGCCCTGATTCCTCAGTTTGACTAGGTGAGAAACTCTAGTCCTGGTCATTCCACACTTCTGCTATGTAATAAGCAGTAGCCTTGATCCCATGCTTTGGTTTTTGTTCTGATCTACATGGTCTGTATTGTGTGGACACATTTCAAAGATGATCAAGAGAAAAAAGAGGTACATTTGTCAAAGGAACAGGTCTTAATGTGTATTTCAGTGTGATATTTCACTTTAACTTTACATAGATTCTGCTAGATTGTTAGGTTATTTATTATAAATTAACGGGGGAACGCACACAAAATTTTGCCTGTAAACTGCAATTTCCAAAATGGGAAAAAAGTGAAGGGGTCTAAAAACTCTGTACGTAACATTAGCCATCCCACAGGAGATGATTTTTATACTGTATCAGAGTAACATCACATTTGGGGCCATTCTACACCACACATGACTCATGTTTGTTAGTCACTTGTCTTATGGAAATAAATGCCATAAATGCTCTCATAACAGTTAAAGTAGTTGTCTTTGTACAGGCCTGCATTCGGCTTTGTCACACATGCGTCACTACAACCTGCTGCGCCTTGGAGCTCTTCACTTCATACATTCATCCATTTTCTGCACATTCGTTGAACAGATCAGATTTGTTTGAGATTTGGAATAGCTTAAACACAAATTCCTGTCTTTCAAATCAAATCTCAAAAAAATCTTTCATTGATTTATCAAGTGAGCGACAGTCAAACTCCATGGAATCTTATTTCGCATATATGACTAGTTTACAAACAGCATATGTCTGTAGATAAATTGAAATAATGTCTCAACAGATGGAGTCATAGTAAAAGGTGTCTATTACCCCTTCAATTTGCTGACTGAAAATGTGCTAAATGCAGTGCTATGTGCTATGTGACACTTAGCCCCCAAGTGACACTATGTGTCACTGGGGGAACTTGATAACACCACCTCCAAAGCTTTACCTGCTTTTCCACCCAAATGCATGTACTATATTGTATACAGGTAGCTGTCGTTTTTGATTATGAAATACTTCGACACTAATACTATGAAAACACAAAATACACAGTCCAGAGAAAGATGCTCACAGCCTGCATTCATAAACTTAGCCTTAAAATAAGCCGACAGGACTTCTGTTGCTTTGCGATGTCACAACAAAGAAGTCATCACTCTCAGACATGCCATAAACCTCACCCCAACCTAGCAAGATTTTATTTCTAAGAGTGTTTTCCCTGAACTCTGTTCTATTGTCATTTTCATTTGATCAGTCAGAAAACAGCTCCAAAGAGATGAGAGATGTTAAACCACTGTACATTCAGATGGTTTTTGGTTCTTAAAAAAACAAACTCATCTTCTCATGGATCAACACTTTCAATAGACACAGAAAAAAAACTTTTAAAGCCTCACTGTGTAACTTTTCATGTTGTCTATTAACAAAAATCGATTATTTCAGTCAAAAGTATGTGTTTCATTAATTAGTAATTACCCCCATCCACAAACTGAAGTGTTCTGGTAAGCTTTGAATTTGCCATTCATATATACATAGACCTGGCGAGCTCGATGCAGGCTGCCATGTTGTGCCGCCGTCTTTTACGTTCAGTGGCAGCGTGACCATAATGTAACCACAGAAACACTCACAGAGAGAGACACCGGGGCAGTAGGCTCTGGGAGAAACGATCCAGGTGGCGTCCACTTGAAAACCATCACCACGGTGTAGTGTGAGAAAGGATGGAAGGTCACACTTATGCTGCATTCACATGGAATCAGGCAGACGGCAAACCGGATCTCATTTTAGTGGACGAGAGAAGGCCGGTGAAATGTGGGCAAGGTAAACAACACGACATCGTCATAACATATTGTCACGCATGTATCGTTTGCCACATGTCGTTCTGACGGACCACTTTGTTTGTTCATCCTGTTCCGTGCAGCAGCTGTCATCCGTCTGCCCGATTCCACGTGAATGCAGCATAAAAAATACTATTCAGTTGGAACCTCAGCACTAGATGCGAGAAATTTTTACACAGTATGTCTTTAAATACAAGTGGGTTGTGCCTGAAAACCCAGAAGCCCTAAGTAACCAGAAAACCTTTTGCCATTTCTTATAACATGGTGGTTTTAATTTGTCCCAAATGAATCCCTTGATCACAATGATCCCGTTAAGGTTCATTTTAAATGTTTCTGTCCAGGCCTTAATCTAAAAGAGATTTTAAGTAGCAAAGAGATCATTTCAATTGTTTTGCATTTTAATTTTTGATGTTTTTTGTTTTCAAGTTTATCTCTGGACTCTGCTACTCACTTAATGTGAATAAAAACACAAAAATAATTAAACTAATCAATCTCAAAGTTGCACTTAAATGTCAATTTAAGTGCAACTTTCAGAGATTTTCCAGAATTACATTATTTTCTTTTTTAGAAAACTTCAATAAGTACAGACCAGAGCCTTTTCAAACCCAAGCGAGTGACTCAGATTAAAACGAGCATGATGCAACAAACAATTATTTTATTATCTTGCTGCAATTTTCTACCTACAGTATGAATTTAATTATAATCAGTACTGTGTAATTTCCCAAAACCTTCTCTCATAATGAATTTTGTTTGACATTGTGTAAATTATATTCATTTTCCATAATAGGTACAGAGGTGTCATGGTGTCTCTGTGTCAGGCTTAAAGTTACTGCTATCGAATGGAAATCTGCAGGTGGGTTATGTATTTAGTGTGTGTGAAATCAAGAAAAGCAGAAAGATGGAGAGAGTGTGGTATTTTTGAGGGGGGCGCTGTTTGTGCAATTTGAATGTCCCCACACCCTCACTCAGCCTGAAATCATTTATAGGCCTATAAGCAGGCTGCCTTGCCTTTGTCACTTTTGTGATGTTGTCACCAGCTTAGCGTAGATGCTGGGAATTATTGGAAATTTTGAAAAACATATGACAAGCTTTAAAGTAGCACTAATTCATCCCCTGAGCTTATCGTACCTTTCACTTTTGTAAAGCCACATAACTTATGCGATTTCTCACTGTGTCAAACTGTTTAAGCTTCAGCAATCAAACAGCATGCAGCAAGTTTGCCTTAAAAGTGAAAAAAATAAATAAAAAATGCAGATATAATAAACAGCGCATGTATGAACGAGGTGTCCCAGCTTAGTAAACCAGCACTGAATGACTCAGAGCGAAAGTGGAGGTAACTGCCTTTCTCACTCACAGCTGCAGGGCAAAAGTTGCATAGTACAGGGCTAGACAAAAACAACACCTAAAGGCTGATCTATTTTCTTGTTTGGAAGTCATATGAGTTCCTACATACCGTCTCGTGATTTAAATCAAGGTCATTAACTGTGATGTGTTGGAGGATGCAGGAATTGGGACATTAATCCTGAGGAAATAGTTATCTGCCCAAAGAGGTGTGATCAGAATGCAATGGGACTGGATAGTAGTGGATGAAAAATGTGACAAGTCTATGTCACCAGACATTATCTTCCACAACTTTGGCACATAACTCCTGAACTCTTCAAGATGTCACTGAAGGAGGGAAATCTAGGACCATACCTCTTGTTCCCAGGAGCCCCATTTTCTCAGCTATTTGTTGCGCATTGCTGAAATTCTACCTCTGTTGTGGGCCTGCTTTTCAAGCGGAAAGACATGTTAACAACAGGCTTCACTTGCATGTTAGATAAGATTAATATTAGTATCACAGAGTTATGGGCTTGTACAAGAGAGGAAATTATTTCTAATTTCCTTTGTTTTATTTTGTCACATAAGTCTCCTCATTTCTGCATTCTGTCAACTCCTCTGTTTTATACTATACTATATTATATACTGCCTCTGTGTTTTTACTGGTATTTTAATTCAGTATATTATACATTTCTCCAGCTTTAATTTCATACTTCATACAACCTCAGTGCCACAGTGTCATACTCACCCTCAGATCCCTCCTGGTTTTTCTTTTCAACAGTTTTTACTCACAAGTTATTTCCAGTTACATTTTGCAAGCTAGTATGTTACCAGTTCACTATAATATTAGCACTTAGCTCACAAGCAAAAATTTCCCAATACTGACCAACAATGAAAGGGAGAGCTACACAGTCCAATATGGAGGATGCTATTGTCTTTCTCTTGTCTTTAATAACTCTTGTCACCTATCACTGAGGACAAAATGCCAGAAGGGACTAAATGAGCCAACACAGAAAAATAAGAAACTAGCTAACAGTTCACCAACAAGTCTTACACATGAATAAACTTTTGAGCCCACCTTCTTTCTTTTTTTGATTTTTTAAATGTATAACAACTGGCATGTGGCTGACACTTTGCGATTACTGGAGGCCAAACTGGCCAGTTTTCACAGGAGAATTAAGGTAAATAGTTCCTATATGTAATCCAGTAATACCATGTCACTCAACCTCCCTGTAGTTGCTGTGGGGTCTAAAACTGGGAGCACTGATGCACACATGATTTAGGCATCCATTCTCACACAAGTTATTGGACAGCAGAGACTTTCCCTTGAAAAGCCCAAACCCACATTCCCTTTATTCACTGATGTAAAAGCTCTACTTAGATCATTTGGATTCACTGTTACTTGACGACGAGCTAAAAGCAACATGAAGCATGTTAGTTACCAATTCCTGTCAAACACTAGATGACTCAAATTAAATCCATTTGCATGTTCTCCTCTTACTTTATCTGCATTAAAATCACATGGTTTTATGTGTTGAATAACATACAGACTTGCGCTGTTATGAAGACAGTTAGGTATTCTGTGCATGTATTAATTAGACAGGTGTACCTGCATCTTGTGGCTAAGGTAAATCCCTTTGTTGGGAATTGGCAGATGAATGAAGTGTCTTATAGGTGTAGATTTTGTGAGGCTAAAATCTCTCTAAAAATTTAATGGCCTTTACATTTCCTACCAGTACATCTGTGCTGCTGGTTGAAAACCAGATTAGATCTGTATATTTAAAATGTGATCCCTCTCTAAATCAAACTTAAATTGTGACCAAAGAAGATTAGTAAAGCTAAACCCAATCTAATTTCAGCTTTGCTCTCTTCAGTCATATGCATATTATGTGACTATAAGATTGGATGATTCACCTTTTACACGTGCACAGATGGGATCATCAAGGATCAACTAATGCATCAGTGTATTTTGATTTTCCTTTTTTCCGGCATTAAGTAGCTTTTGATAAAGTCTTAATTTCCTTACTACATCATTATTAGCTTTTGATACCAACCTGCCATCTGGCAAATGTTAAAGCACAAGCAGATAAGAATTCATAATGAATATGGTTGACTCTATGACAGATTGTAATAAAAGAGAGGGGCTGTGACAATTATCGCAGAGACAGAGCGTGAGGGCATTTGACAATGTGGCAGGCCTGCACTTGCTAATTGCAAAGCTGCTCATACATTTCCTCTATCCCACCAACCATCAGAATTCCTTTATGTGTAATCACATTGTATTATGTTTCTGCTCTTAAAATCTGACTGTGATGCATAACTTAGATTGTGTGATTAAATGGATTTTTATTTAGCGGTTAAATCGAGTTCAGTGATATATAACAGAGGACCCATAACACTTTCCCACCTACACATGGTGAGAATGAATCCAAATCGTTCTATTTCACAGCCGTGTCAACTCCTCCCCAGCACCACCTGTCATCAGGATATTTTGCAGCAATATCAGAGGAAACACTTTGGAGAATGTATGAGCTGTGTGCTTTCATCAGTGTCCCTTAATTAAATCTACCTTTCCCCGGGCTCTTCCATGATCTCTGCAAATAAAATACAGAGTAAACACACCTAATTAAAGAAGTTAAAACACAACCCAACCAGGTTCTGTCTCAGTGTCAGTGGCTGGCATATCAGCAGAGGCTCTGCAGTGCACTGTAATTCCTCCTCGGCTCACAGTCGGTGCAGGCTAAAATCATGTGTCATTAGTAAATTACACAGGTGCCAGAATGAGTTTATCATCTTGAGTATGAAAAGCTTCATAATAACCTAAGGAGGTGCTTCTAAAACGGTCCTATCTTTTAAGCTAAATGAACATGCCACACTGATATGAGATTATCCAGCTTTAGAGCAGACACTGTTGCCCCGCGGCCTGCAGCCAGTTTATGATGCACTATTTTCCTCTAATCTTTTCAACCTCAACAAGCACAAGTACAGGGCAAAAAGAAGAAGAGAACAGAACAGAGAAAATATGTTGTGTGTAAACACAACATATTTTCACACACTGTTATTTCCCGAAAAAAATCTTTCAGACTGGTTGACAGTGGAGGGAGGATTTACTGTTGTAATGTTCCAGCATGCAACTCGGACAACATGGAGGCTTATTTTACAACAAAATGTTTAGTTTCTGTCTAACTCACTACTGACATTTTAAAGACTAATATATATAAATAACAGAAACTCAGTGTATTGTGTTGTAGCAATATGTATATATTACTGGTGGTATTTAAAAGAAGAACAAGTTCTCTAGTGTAGGAACATGAGGAGCAAAAACATACACAGGGTTTTCTGTAACATTATACAGAGACCTTAAACACACCATGAAGCAGGCTCCGTAGAGACGTGTTTACTGAATACGCGATACAAATGCGTTAACTTTGACAGGCCTACAAAAAACATTTATAAAACCCCAAATTCTATTTTGCATAAATCTAGAGGGAATTCTAAAGGGAAAATTTACTTACTCTTCATTATTTTGAGGTAAATTAGTGGGTGTAAAATTTTGCTCAGAACCAAGATGTGTGGGGTTTTTGTTAAAGAATAGAAGCTCTCAACATTTAGTTAGTAAAACCAGCTGATTCACAACAATAACAGAGGACATGACCTCGTGTGGCTGCGGCTCCGAGTACAAACCAGTCTAGTGAACGCCTTTGTGATCGTCTCAACAAGACTTTAAGATTACAATCCCAACACAGATACAGATCTTTTGATTACACAACTATTTACCAAATTCATTTAGATTGTACAGATGTTGTGTTTCTTGTGTTGTGTTGTCTTGTCTTGTGCTGCCTCTTGGTTTGTCGTCTTTATCTGTGACACAACTGGGACAGCTACGTCTGCTCTCACCAGTTTCCAGATCAGAACAGGAGATTTTAATGTGAGTCAGCTGTAAGGTTTATAAATAGATGAGTAGATTAACAAAGCGACTGCCTCTATCTAAGACTGTGTTTTACGATCTCAAGTTGGATTAGTAGTCTACAATTCAGTCTACAGTCCTATAGGCCTGGGTGCATATTTCTCTAAGCGGTAGTCCAGCAGCTCAAACTCTGTCAAACAGAGAGAGTGGCATATTTAATCAAGATTAAAAGAGAAAGGGCGGAACAGGTGAGAACTGTGAGAGGATCCAGGAAATTTACAGGCCAAATATTCAGAGCTCATGAGACTGATGTTAAATGAGTCTCAGATCCCCCTTTTCCACCAAAAAGTACCTGGTGCTGGTTTGGTGCTGGTGCTAGTGCCAGTGCTTAGCTGGTTCAACTCGCGTGCCTCCAAAGATTCAGTTTGCTTTTCCACTGGCAAGGAGCCAAGTCAGAGCAACGCTCCCCATACAGGTGCTGTTTCTGTCTTTGTGAGCCTTAGCCTACATTGCCATCCAGAGCCAGAAAATACAACTATTACTGGGTACCCGCCTTCATCGTAATCGCAGCAAACTGCGATTTGTTTAGATACTTAGATAAATGTTAGCCATTGTTAGCCACAGCCTGTAGCTCGGCCGCTTAGCTTCAACTATGCTTGCATCGATTACATAGCAGTTAGATAAATGTAATAAGATATTGACAACATCTATGTACATCTTTGCGGTGGCCCTGTTGGTCAGCTAACCCCACACCCAACCCCTGGCGTAAATGGTTCTTGGCTCTAGACCAGCAAGGGGGAAAGTGCTTGTCTGGAACCAGTTTTAAGAGCCAGGAGCCAGTGCTTAGCCGATTTAAAAGCAAAGAACTGGTGGCTCATGCTCTGAACTAGAACTGGAACCAGCTCAGTGGAAAAGGGGTAAATATGTTGAAACAAAAGATCTGTATGTCTGTAACATTCATGTCACTTTTTTTTTGGTCGCCAATTATAAATTTAATCTTTTAATGAGGATTCTGTGTGGATATGATTGAGATAAATGACTGTATGAGGCTGAGTGTGTCAGCAACATGCACCAGACTTCATTAAGGCTGTCATACATGTGAAAATACATGTGTAAAAGGTCTTGGCACATCAATTAAGACAAAATGCAACAAAGACTGATGATTTTTTAGTACACATAACCTAATGCCACAGTTTCTGCCACTGCCTCCACTGTACTACTGTAGACAAAACATTCATGCTAAACAGACATTCTGATCCATCAGAAAACACAAAGAGCAGAGTCGTTGGGGGTTTACACAACCACAATACCCCTGTCACCTCCCTCTACTACTGCCGATAAAAACACTACAGGCTTGATTGGTCATCATGCCAGCATGAATGTCTTCACACAAAGGTAGACAATTACACTTATATAAACTGTATTTGAACAAATGTCAGTAATTCGTGTAACACTTATTTTAATGGAAACATAACTAAAGCACAGCAGTGAAACAAAACATGAACAAATAATGTGTTTAATACTGAGTGGCTGAGGTGAGAGGGTGATCAAAGAGAAACACAAAGAAGAAAGAGGAAGGTATATTTGACTATCTAACATTGCTTCAGTAATTATTTACAATGTATTCTCTATTGATCTAAATGGTCAACTAACTATTATTAATAATACACTGTGAAACAATCGTTGCACTAATGTTAGGTAGGTGATGTTAACCTTTGTGAACTCAGTAAATCAAAATCCAGTTGCATTAACATTTTTGAAATATTTTCCACTGATGTTAATGGGAAAGGATAAAAGGGCTAGAAGTCATGAGTCATAATCCTGAGTATTTATCATTACACCATCCCATACAATTCAGAGTGTTTCAACATGATATTGTAAAAACAATGACCAATGCCCTATATCCAGTGGGTCAGAGAAAGGTATAAATTGATGTTCTACAGTTTGTTTGTTTTTTGTAGTCAAGTGTCACTTAATTTCATATTTTATAATAACCTATTGATAATCAATACGATTTCCAGTTTGTTATGTTTGCGCATCACCCAGGTACAACAACCCCCCACACTCCCACCACCGTGCAGATCATTCATTCATTCATTCTTTTTCTATACCGCTTATCCTCACTAGGGTCACGGGTGAGCTGGAGCCTATCTCAGCTGACTTAGGCGAGAGGCGGGGTACACCCTGGACAGGTCACCAGTCTATCAAAGGGCTAACATATACAGACAAACAACCATTCACACCTATGGGCAATTTAGAGTTGCCAATTAACCTAACCTGCATGTCTTTGGTCTGTGGGAGGAAGCTGGAGTACCACGCATGCATGGGGAGAACATGCAAACTCCACACAGAAGGGCCCCAGCCGGCCGGCGGGTTCTATCTCAGAACCCTCTTGCTGTGAGGCGACAGTGCTAACCACTGCCGTGCAGATCAAATAAACAATATAAAATGTCCGTCTGAATAGCAATTTATGCGTCTCCAAATACAGACAAATATAAAAACTATAGTCTGTGTACCTCAGTTTGTAAACATGTTTGTCAGTATACTGCACTTCCACATGTAAGACCTCTAAGCATGTGAATGTCTGACACTTATCTCTCCAGGAGTTATAGGAGTTAATGAGAGCAGCTTGACAATGTGAGACTACCTGGAGCCTGAGGGCCTGTCGGGGAGTAAGTAAACCATTAGCCCTAGCCCCAGGGCAAATGGCACCTAAAAAGTGAAGAGTTCTGCAACACCATTTTATTCCTCAAGTCTGCATGCAAAGGCTGATACTGTGCTGATATTTACTGGAGTGAGAGGGGCAAGCCACTTTGTCCTGCCACTGCCACTGCAGATATATAATGCTGTATACTGTCTGAAACCTGAAGCCACAACTGGTCAAAACAGGCCAGAGATATAACAGTGACATACAGTAATCCCTGCAACCAACACACATGCACAGGCTTTTTAGAAAGGCAGTGAGAGTTGATACAGACAAGAGTAATGGGTCTCTCCACCTGTAACATGATTCTGTCTTTAGAAGGAGGCCTGAGGATGGGTGGGTCTACCCACCCCTCGTCCTCCCAGTTGGACACCACTATTCTGCAGCTCATTGTCTTTGTGTGATGGGTCAAGAAGATAAATCCTCTTACCGCTCTGGTTTTGCAAACAGCCACAGAAAAATGATAGCCCTGGGAGCATATTTTTGGCATCATATAAATAAGAAATGAAAAAAAGGAGAAATTATACTCCTGAATGAATTATCTGGTTTGTGAGCCATGTAGGGATGTGCAATCATGGGCACGTGATTCCATGACCATGTTTTTGACATTTTATTTTTAGTTTTTATTTATTATCTGAACTTAAGAAGTGTAGTACAAACAATTAATAAAAGGGATCACAAGTTTCTCCCTCTATGTAAAGCTCTGTTTTTACATGACTTTTCAGATTTTGGTGACCTAGACCTTTTCTTTTTTGTTGCACCTTGGCCAGTTTAGGGCCTGTCTTTGTACCTACCACCACTCTAGCACCATTCCCATGGTAAGAAGTTTGATGTAAGGTGGAAAGTTGAGTTAAACTTTCCAAATCTTAAATCTGCAAAGGTGGTGGATCACCACACCTTGGGTTCTGTTGAATATATTATAATTACGCTAAAATATTATACACTAAATGAAATAATTCCAAATATGGAGGTGATTTATTACATTAGCTGTGAGCAGTTGAAACCAGCACAAAAGGAGATTGTATGAAGATTATAGTGATGAAATAGTCAAATTTATTATCTTGACAGCTGGATATTCCAATTTCTTTGCCACTGAGCCATGTAGATTTTCCAGAGTGCAAACACGTTTAAGTACTTCTTCAGAGTCAATTAAATCAGATACTAGTTAAATTACCATTTTTATTAACCTACAGGTTCACATTTCTGTAATTTTAATCACTATTGAAAGACTATTAGAACAGCTTTCCTATGAAGACAGAACTAAGGGTCATTTAGAGAGCGGCAGAATTAATCACACAATGTCACTTCAGATCTACCTTTCAATTCACTTTAAAGCTTGCTCTAAGATTTACATGTGCATGGGGAATTATCTGTGGTACGTTAAAGGAGAGATCAGAAGTGGCGATGGGCTGCACCCACCTAAAGCTGCGGGAAACTTGAGCATCACACCTGAGCCAAAGTAAGATTATTAAAATGAAGGTTGTACAGTATTTCAGAAGGTATAGAGCAGGGCCGATAAATATCCAAAGTTCAACAACTGTCAATATTATGCTACAAATCATTTCCCATTTCCTCTTGTACCAATGGAATTTTCTCTCTCTCCTCCAATGAGTGTGGTTTGAGCAGCTTCTGGAGTGTGGACGGTTAATAATATACCTATAAAATGTTAACCTTTAGTTGTGGTGTTAAGATGCAACCTCAGTTGACAAGAGTAAATAATCGCTGTAATTACTTTAGATTGGCCTTTATCTTGTACATAACCTAATTAAACAGGCCATTCAAACATAAAACCACAACTAATCAAGAGCTTTGCACTGAATGAAATGAATGAAATTAAATTGTAGTCATCCTCTCTGATTTCCAACTAAATTAAGTTAAATTATTAAAATAGCTAATAAGCAGTACACATACTCTCCATTTCTGAAGGTTGTTTCGTTAATTTTGAAATAATCAGACTGACCTTATGATGATCAGTGAGTTGAGTGAGCTGTGTCTTTGGCCTTCAAAATAAAATAAAAACAGAGTTGAGGAGATACACAAAATAAACTCACAAACTCCTATAAACCAGATCACAGGTTATTGGAAGCACCACAGAAGCCCACTATGGCTTTATGAGTAACAAGGTTGTTATGAGATTCATCCAAGTGATGCTGACTTTATTGACATTTGAAAGAAGAAAGAACATGTTCTTTCTTTTTGCAACCAAAAAACTGAACTTATTACTTTAGGTATCCAGCATAACAAGCAACAGCTCATAACATTGAAGGTTCATTGCTACAGCCTTACTTGGTTTGGTATGAACAGTAGCCTGTGGTGGCTAATGTTAGATAATAGAATTTTAGGTTAAAGTTGTGAAGAAACTGACACAAATGCTATTACGCTGATTCTATTGTTACACTTTGTTTTAGCTTTTTACTATTACCTTATAAATGTCACCTGTGGTTGCAGCAAAAGCTGCACCAGTGTTTCCCATACATCGACCAATGTGTGCATAGACCAAGCGCTTTCTTTTCTCTCAACGCCATACTGTTCCGTTCATTCATTCATCGCATAGCGCTCTTTCTCTATCATTCTCGTTCACACACACACACACACACAAGCGCGCATGCATGCCAGTGGTGCGCAGTAAAAATGAAACTTATCAACCAGCACATCAGTCAGGTGCATGGTTCAAATTACCCCGTGAGTAATCAGTTGATTATAGACAGATACAGATCAATTTATCAATAAACTGCTTGGGAAAATAATGATTAAGAAAATTAGCTGGCTGTGGTTTAAAAGATTCTGTTATGTCATTGTTGTTTTTGTAGACCAACCACATTTTACTGGAGGATGTTGTGGATCATGGTCAGAGGCTCAACTGAGGGTCTGGTCACTTGTGATTAATCATACAAATAATCAGCAGATGAATCGCTGATGAAAATATGCATGCATACATTCAAATGTAAACACTTGCAACCCGTTTATACCTGACGACTGTCTGCTGTATAGCTTAGTTTAGCTTTATCCTCTTTGTCCCAAGGGGGACATAAAGCTGCGACTATCTGCCTCCACTGGGACCTGTCTTGCGCTGCATGCTGTGCCTTGTCCCATGTAAGGTTCATCTCTTTTAGTTCGGCTGTCATGGTTCGTCGCCAGGTTGTTTTGGGTTGGACCTTTGGGATATGATCCTGGTCCATTCAGAGCACATGACCAGGCCAGCGTTTGATTTCCATCACAACACTGGTGCACTTGGTCATCCTGTGCAGCTCTTTGTTTGAGATCTTTTGATCTGAATTCTGACATCACAGTTGAGTTATCCCTCGCTGGTTTTAGGGATTGCATCATTTTATTGTTTTGTTGATTTGTGTTGATATTTAACCTTATAGATTGGATTCTTTCATTGAAAAAGCAAGCTAATTCATTGCATTTTTCTGTGGAAGAGAGTTTTAAAACTATCTCTTTCAGGGGGTTGTAAGCTTATCAGCTATAACAAACAGAGTGCGAGTGGTGTTGATGTTCATATTGATAATTTCAAAAAAATGTTGCTGTCCAGCCTTGAGTAACTCGTGGTTAAAATTACAAAGACTTTGTAGAGGTCATGGTAAATTTGAAGTTCAGTTTTTCTCCATTTAAGCTCTGCTTTCCTGCATTCTGTTTTCAAGGCCTTTATCATCATAGTGTTCCTCCATGGTGTTTTCTGTCTGCTCAAGGTCATCTTAGTTTTTATACATGCAACAGCATCTTTGACATTTGAGATTTTCCAGTTGAAATTATCCAGGGGTAAATCAACTGTCTCTGCACTCACAGTTGGTGACATAGCTATAGCCTCCATGAACTTAGCACTGGTATTCTATATTAATGTACCTTTTCCTAACAGACACACCTGAGTTACCTGAGTGTTCGGAATGATTTGCAAGTCAAAGAACACACAGAAATGATCAGAAAGAGCCAAGTCCTTAACATCAACAGAAGAATTGTCAACACCTTTACAGAGATAACCAGATCCAGAATCTGGCCTTGAGTGTGTGTGGGCCCTTTTACATGTTGAAAGAGGCCAAAGGTGTCAAGTAGATCACAGATTTCTTTGGCATTAGTGTCCATGTTAATGTGAATGTTAAAATCCCCGGTGATAAAAAAAAGTTCAGCAAAGCAGTTCAGCAAACTCATCAATGAATTTTCCTGAATACCTTAGAGGTCTATAAATGATTAGAAAAATAACTTTTGGATCACCCTTTACCCTTTATGTAATTTCCTTGCACTGAATACTGATTTTAAAATGGCAGCAACTCCCCTGCCTTTCTTGCCACTTCAACCCTTTTTCATAAAACTAAAATGTGTTGGTGCTGCCTCATTGAGAATGGTATCACAGCAAGATTCAGTCAGCCACGTCTCACTAAGAAGTAAAAAAATCTACATTATAGGTCATAATGATGTCATTTACTAACAGTGATTTGTTGGCTAGTGATCTGATATTGAGTAAGTAGCTTTGCTGAGATATCAGGAGACACTGGTATGTTTCGAGGTTGACATGCTATACTCAATAAATTGGCAGATTTAATTGAACCTTGTTTCACCTCACCAGTTTAACCATTTTTCTGTTACCTGTCTGGGACTGAGAAGGCTACCTGAACTCCATAGGGCTCTGACTTTTCCTGAGGAAGGACATTATTGATATCAGTATTGCAGCCTGGACCCGGCATCACTCGCCTGATAGATATGATGATTCAAAGGTGGTGGTGGGGGGGCTCGGTGACTTTGGTCGAGGGTCGTTTCCAAGGAGGTGGATCGGGAGGGGCTGGATGATAAGGGAGGTCAAGGGGGGAAAATATGGGATTTGGGCGTGGTGTAAGTTGGATTCCAACATTGATTTCTTTTTCTTTCTAGAATGTCCAGCCTGTATCTCCTCATTTTGCAGATGACCTGTGCTGTTTTGGATGTGTCGAACATGGTGCGGACATTCCATGCGCCTATCTTTGCTTTTGGCCTGAGTAGACTATCTTTCCCTCTCCTGACTTCCTGCTGGAGGCTTTCATCAGGAGAGCTCATGCTGCCAGTAGGTTGGATCAAGTCCACTGTTAGGTCCGTGGTAGTAATGACTGTTGTAGTTTCCATAACATGTTGTGCGCTTATTTTTGTCTGGGCTCTACCTGTGATACCTGCCCAACATGGTTGAAGCTGCTGGGGAATAGGCCCCTGTTGGAATAGCTACCTGGGTCACAGAGACGAACAAGCTTCCCCACTACTCTAAGGTAAGCAGCACAAGGGGAAGATGTGTGCTGTATAATGAAGTAGTAATAATTAGAGGGAAAATATTATGTAGTGTGTGAAGAAGAGGTAGTTGCTGTATAACCTTACATTCCCATTATTTTTGAAACCAAAATGTATGTGTATTTAATATTAGCCACCAATGCTAATGGCAGAACATTAAAAGTCTGTGCAGAGAAAACTCAGACTCAAACAGTTTCTCTATGGGGAGTTGAACTTGTTTAAAATCTTAGTGTGGTAATATAAGATTTGGTTTCATTGTGTTTGCAGGTTAAAATTGGTTTAAATAGGCCATAGGAAATTGACTCCATTTAATCTGCAGCATTGAAATGTAGACCGTGTAATCAGTTCTCGTTCACATGTGGGCCAAGATAAGACTGGTTTTATTTGTGTGTAAATCTATCCTGAGAGGCCTCATTCCTGGCTGTGGCTATAGTAAGCCATGCCTCCAAGCTATAGCAGTGTGTGTGTGTGTGTGTGTGTGTGTGTGTGTGTGTGTGTGTGGACATAACTGGTCCTTCACTTGGGTCCCCACCCTCTGCCTCAGGATCCTAGTGTAATTGAGAGATGATCTGGGCATTGCACACAAAGCATGGTCACACTGCCTCAGGAACTGAGCACAATAATCTTTGTAACAAGGCGAGGATGCCTCTTCCTCTCATGGTGTAAGTATGAAAATGTAACTCAAGGGGAGATAATATAATTCCTTAAGTGTATTGTTCAATGAGAAAAAAAACAAAGGTCACCCATAAGCAAACCAAATCTGACATGTATTACACCTCAGAGCCACAGTCATGTCTTTATATGAACAGTGTCTTCTTTGTTTCAGCAAAAATTTGCAGTGTAACACGATACGTGTGTGTATTCTTAATTATTTGCATCCATATCTATTACTTCAGCTTGGTAGTGGCACAATGCATTATGAAGAAAACTTGATTGTGAGTTGTCACCAGAGCCACGTTCCCTTTAATTACAGCCTTTGCCTAGATATATATGCATACAAATGGCTTATTTGAAGAATGGATGAAAGGGAGTTCATTTGAAAAACTACAACAAAACCATTTGTTCCCACCAAAACAGCACTCGCCGTATGACAAACGATGCTTTACTCTTATGAATAATTCTCAAATCCTAAGCAATCAAGTTTTAAAGATATCGTAAATCCTGTTTAAATGGCCTTATTCATTACACGGCAGAGATGGGAGGGATACTAATAAAGCGTTACGTCTGAAATTGTCACTGACTTCATGCGTCGCTGGGAGATGTTCAGCACAGAGCTGATGTATGGTGCGACTGACTGTATGGTGATGGAAATGTCGCTGTGGCCTCGTTAGCATTCTGCTGTAACCCTCGGGCAGGGGTGTCAGATTCTCTCAAAATTTACAGCTCAGTTTGGAACCAAAAGATTCTGTGTGTAATGGCTGTGGGGGCTCTTATAATGAAAATACTGATCCTCACTAGCAAGGTCTGCTCTGAGGACAATGTTGATTAATGAACAGCTACATATGTGAAAGGTTAGCAGTGGTCAAAAACAGCAACAACTTGAAGCTGATACAGCAGCCATTTACTGCACTTTTTGTTGCTTTCTCACATTTCTTAAAATGGCTTCAGTTGATGAGACAACCCAAGCCAAGTGTTGGGTCTGCTGCTGATGCATTATATGCAGTTTTTCCAAGACAAAAAATGATTATTGTGAGGCATTTATCATGTCATCTAAAACTATCCAACTGTAAGCAGGAAACAAAACAAAAACAGTGTTCACGGATACAAAAATCTGTAAAACCAAAAGTTGTTGTTGTTGATAATAATAGTAAAATGGAGTATTTGACGGAAATGTAGAGCCATAAAAACAAATCTTGGTGCAAAATATTTTATCAGTGTGGTATGAAAAATTGATACTGTAAATTAAGTTTACATTAAATGAACACAGGCTTTTATGCGGTGCTCTCCTGCACTTCTTTGGATGTCTCATTCCTGGAGCACTCTGCTAAGAAGGGGAGAAAATGTGAATTACAACTAAGCTACTTAACCACAATGAATTAAGGCCGAACATTTGAAAATTTGATACTGAAATTACTGTCATTATGGTGCATTATGTCTGAGCATAATGATTGCTTTGGCGCGGTTTGAGGACAAAGGCAGACTCCGGGGGAAAGCATAGTCAGAGGAAAAGTTGATTTCATGGCTGTTAATGATATGTGAACTTCAAACCTTAATTTTAGCAGCCATCATTTCCTGCCATTTCACAACTCGTCTTTTGTTAGCTACCTAAACAGTAATGCATCTGCAAATGATTTCTCTCTCTCTGGACAAAGAGTGAGCCATACCCACAGAGGTCTACTTGTCAAGACAGAGGAATAGCTCTTTCCCTCAGCTCAGGTTTAATTTGTAGAGCGTGCTTCAATTAACAACAAATAAAAGAGAACATACTGTAGAAGGAATGCATAGATGTTTTAGCTTTCATCACTAATAGATGGATTTGACAGTAGTAAACATTTTAAATCCATATGCATCTTTTAGAAAAAGGAATAGTAACATCTACTGTCCATGTGCAGGGCTGTCTTTGGCATCTGCTGTGTTTTTGTGGGTACAAAATTTGCACTAAATGTCTAAGGGTGTTGACAAAGAGATGAATTGCATACCAAGAGAAGGGACCACACAGTAACTGTGACCATGTTTTCCTCACAGCTGTATTATCGACCTACCAAAACAGACACATGGAAAATGGGACTAACTTTGCCTCCAATTTTTAGGACGTTTCCTTGGTTGCAAACAGTGTGGAGACCGACTGGAGCTGTTATTAATTCTCCATCAGTTTCAGTTTGGCTGCCTGAAAGCCAATTAAAGGAGAACTTAATTGAATCAGCCTCAGTACCCTTCTGAACAGGAACTCAAATGAATTGTGCTTGGGGATGGATGGCAGGAAAGGAAAGAAGGCCACAGAGGTTAAATAAAGAGGGTAAAATTACGGAGAGTCCCAAACCCAATCCAAATTCCCGCCCTTGGCCCTACCCCTCCATTTTATACGCTCCCACATAGTGTAGTATGTTCTGTCTCTATAGATGACTAAGGGGTGGTGGTCATCTTGCCCTCAAAATGACCCTGCACATGAGACATTTTTTAATGCAGAATAAAAAAATAGTTTTGGAAGAAAACTCACAGACCAATTTGCCAAATAAGTAACAAGTGGTGTCCCACTTACAAGATAAAAATGTATCCTACTGTTTGTTGCTCTCTTCTGAAGGTCCACTACTTGGGTGAGAGGGTCTTCTTTGTTTAGAATAATGATTAAAGACCAAGGCACAATGATGGAAATTAAATCTTGTTTGGGAAGTCATCCACAAATAACAGATGTGTCAGTTTTGCTTTTTGTCTGCTGGCCTTGTCTCCTGGTTCTTCAGTCTGAACCAGAATAACATTTCAGTTTAAATTTTGTTTGGTATTTACATCCAATACAGATGCTTTATTTAACCTACTATCATAGAGAGGAAAAAGAGGGTAAAGCTTGAAAATTACATTTAAACACATTTCTTTATGTATAAGTAAGCATAAAGAACACAGCACTGAATATCTGAGATCTGTCCATGACTCAACAGATGTTGACCTAGGATAATAAGCTTCCAGTTTCCAATGCGCTTGCAATATTTTCACAGAGTTTGCTTTGCTAACCTCCACTTTCTGCATGAAATATAAAGCTGTTTTTGTAGGATATGTAGTATGACCAAAAAGTTAGAGGACATAGAAATTAACCGGACCTCTCTTGCATTGCTGGCCCTCAGATCAGATGCCATAGCTTTGGTCAGAAAGTGGAAAAGAGGATAGTTTAAAATCTTTTACTGATAGTTGCGGGCAAAGTAACGATCTAGGGAGGAGACTGTTCTTGAACGAAGCAGGCGTCTTAAAATGCAATGACAGCAAATGTACACACTAACCTGCTAGGTCATCTCCCAGGTGACATAACACATACACTACAGACGAGGAGAAACGTGAACTGCACAACCTTGTCTGCTTACCTGAAACAATTGTCATTCAAACTTAATTTTTTCAAAATGTGACCCCCTGAAAACTTTACAGCATGAATTAGTTCACCCAAATGTTTAAAGGGAATCACTTGAATCAATAATATAACCAGCACCATGTGGGTTTGCACCAGTTGTTATAGAACATATGATAATGACTGTCGGTAGCACACCATGTAAACATGTCTCCTAGCAGCTCTGGCTCTTAGACCTCAGTCATTGCCATTGGAAACACACTCGCAGAAGTTTGAAGATGCGGTTTCCACAAATCCATCCAAAAACAGTTTTATCCCCTTTTAAAACTGGAATCGTATTCACAGTAGCTGCAGTGTCAGTAGAGTTTATATTTCCTGAATAAAAAGCTCATGCCACTTCAACTTTAACAAAGTGACAAAATAACTTCAAATAGCAAAAAAAAAAAAAGAAGACTGTTTCAAGAGATACGAGG
>OMNW01031993.1:0-15933 GCA_900303245.1 Selene dorsalis
TTCAGCAGCAGAGAAAGAGAGTGAGGGGCGGAGTCGAGGGATGTTCTTTAGGTGATGGAAGGCTGATCTTGTGATGTGTTGGTCGAAGGAGAGATTACTGTTGAAGATGACACCAAGGTTGCAGCAGTGGGGGGAGGGTAACAGAACGGAGTTGCCAATGGTGAGGTGGAAGTCTCTGGCTGTTTGGGTGAGGGAATTTGGACCAATTAAAATCGTGTCTGATTTATCACAGTTGAGTTTGAGAAAGTTGATTTGCATCCAGGATTTGATGTCAGTGAGACAGTTTGACAGGGTGGTATGGGTTGAGGGGGTGATGGATTTGGTGGAGATGTACAACTGGATGTCATCAGCATAGCAGTGGAAATGAAGATTATGGTGGCGGATGATTTGACCAAGGGGGAGGAGGTACAGGATGAAGAGGAGAGGATCAAGCACAGAACCCTGGGGGACACCTTGGGACAGGGGGGCAGTTGAGGAGGAGCAGTTGTTGATGGAGATGAATTGTTGTCTGTCAGAGAGATATGAGTGTAGCCAGGTGAGGGCAGCGTCAGTGATGTTGAGGAGGTAGTTCAGCCGAGAAAGTAGGATGGGATGGTTGATGGTGTCAAAGGTGGCGGTGAGGTCCAGGAGGATGAGGATGGAGAGTAGTCCAGAGTCTGAGGAGAGGAGGAGGTCATTGGTAATCTTGAGGAGGGCAGTTTCAGTACTATGTTGTGAGCGAAATCCAGATTGTTCGAAAAGGTCATTATTGTTGAGGTGGGATTTGATTTGTGAGGCGACAACACATTCCAGGATTTTCAACAGAAGTGGGAGATTGGAGATGGGCCGGAAATTGTTCATGATGTCATGGTTGAGACCAGGTCTTTTGATGATGGGGGTAACACAGCAAGTTTCAGTGAAGATGGGACGGAGGCAGAGCTGAGCGAGGAGTTGATGATTTTGGAGACAAGCGGGGAGATGGTGGGGAAGCAGTCCTTGGCGATGGAGGATGGAATGGGGTTGAGGGGATGGGGGGCTAGTTAGAGAACTGTAGATTTTGTCGATTTTGGACTGGAAGAATGAGAGGAAACAATTGCATTTGTCAATGGTGAATGAGGTTGAGGTGTTGTCACTGGGGTTAAGGAGTTTGTTTATAGTGGAGAAAAGAGCCTTTTGGTTGTTGGAGCTGGTGTGAATGAGGTTTGAAAAGTAGGCAGAGCGGGAAGTGTTGAGGGTGGCTTTGTACTGTAGGAGGTGATCTAAGTAAGCTTGGAGATGAACTGTCAATCTAGTTTTCCTATGGAGTCTTTCGAGCTGGTGCTTGTGGGATTTCATTCGGTGGAGTTCAGGGGTGTACCAGGGGGCTGAGTGGGTAAATGAGACTGATTTGGTTTTGGTGGGAGCAAGTTGGTCAAGACAGGAGGAGAGAACTCTGTTGTAGTGGTTGACTAGTTCGTTGGGGTCATCAGACAGGGGTGGAGGGTAAGTTGACAGGGTGTTAGAAAGGGAAACTGAGAAGAGCTGGGGGGAGATGGATTTAAGATTTCTGAAGGATATAGTTTGTTTGTCCTTACGGATGGGGAAGATGAATGTCCATGGAGATAGCCAGGTGGTCCGAGATGTGGAGGTTGATGCTGGAAAGTTGCTGGATGGTGAGACCGGTGGAGCAGACTAGGTCAAGGGAGTGACCATGGTTGTGAGTGGGAAAGTTGACATGTTGAGTGAAATTGTGGCAGTCCAGAAGATCAAGGACATCGGAGGCCTGTTTGCAGTTGTCGTTGTCAATGTGATAGTTGAAGTCGCCAAGGAGAAGGACAGAAGGTGTGTGCCAGATGGTAGACAAGTGGTTAGCCGCCGTGACTTCTCTCTCTCGGTCAGATACTCGGCTCCGAACATCCAGCCGGTAAGTGCTCCGACTCTGTTTTCCTCTTTCACGGTAAGCTCCGGGTTTTTCCCTTGTTTTTTCCTCTCCTTTTTGCTCGTAGCTGCTCTCCTTCCTCTCGCTGAGACCGGAAGAGAAGCGCGCCAGTGCTTCGTTTCCAAGCCGACAAGCTGAGCGTAGCCTACGTAGCCTCTGATTGGCTGCTGAGGGCTAGGTACCTCATGTGGGATCACATAAACCGAGTGGTGCATTCAAGCACAATATGATTTTTGACACTTTGAAGAAACACAGTCTCTTTTCTTTTATCATACTGATTTAACAGCGTGCTTTTTTACACCTGGTTACAACACAATCAGAGATTTAAAGAAAGGAGGGTGAAAAAACAAAAAAAACAAACATGTAAAAACAACGCCAGCTTCCGGAGGAGTGTGAAAGTGATTCTGTACCATCCTGTCAAGTGTGTTAATGCCTTGAAAGGAAGCAACAGATGAGGTTTTTTTTTATCTGACAGAAGGGCTTTTTTGTTGTGATGAGGGTGGAACTCATCATTGTTTTAAATGTTGAAAACCCACCTGAATTGTGACATAACAACAACTTAAGTGGTAACAACAATAGTTTCTTAAAAAAGAAAATGACAGTTTAAGACAGTAACTGTTAAATAGTCAAGAAAAGATCCTCCTTTAGATGTCTAGATTTTACATAGATTCTGTACAGATCAACCAAAAAAGAAGTGTTACTGAGGATCAGAGTTTCTGGTTACCTTTGGATGAATGTCTTTATGTTGACTAACTGACTGCAGGCTGTAGTTTCATATTTATCGTACAGGTCTTAGAGGGTCACCTAATGGCAAGAAAGTAAAATAACTCATCTCTTAAAATGCTGAACTATTTTTTGAAAATAAATCTGTATTTTGACCTCCAGGATTGTATCGTATAACAGCTCACTCCGTCATCCTGTGAAGTTAACATTAACATGAGCTGATGACATGCTCCATGTCAGTGTACCTAAAAAAAGGTGTTGGGCTAAGCTGTATTTCTTTCTGAGGAACATGGGGTACTTGTACTTTGAAATTAACTTTTTCCTGGCTGGTTTTGGCCAGAGGGTTGACATATTGAGGTTGATATTTGTGGTTCTGAGTGGAGCTGTCTCAACTTCAACTTAACTTTTAGGGAGTGCTACTGGCCAATAGCATCACAGCTCTATAGTCATTTCCCAGAATTCCTTGCAGGAAAATAATATGTGAGGTGCAAAGTAAAATTAGAGGCACAAACCAAAAATAAGAAATACTGAAAAGCAAGGAACAGGTAAAACAAGCCTTTGTAAATCACATTTTTTGCATAACATTTTGTCGGTATGTCTGTGGGCTGATTTTTAAGTCTTCATGTTTATGTTCAACATATGAAAACACACTAACAAGAAAGTTGCTTAACAGGCCTCCAATGAGAAAGAAGAGGCAGATAAATGAAGGGGAAAACAACAGACAGTAAAAAGGAAGGGGAAAAGAATAAACAATAAAGAACAATAAAGAAAAAGAGAAGGTGAAAGGAAAAGATTGAAGGTGGATTGAAGAAGAGAATAAAGTGAGAGTCAGGAGGTGTCAGAGCAGGCGCGTGCCTTCCGTGGGTGCTGTGACACTTACATTTTCACAGAAACATGATTCCACTTCCATCTCCACTTCTTAATGAAGTAGGTGTCTCACACAGACTCACGCTGCAGTCACATGGAATCAGGCAGACGGACTACAGCCACTTGACAGTGCGGGAAAAACAAACAGGCAGTCCAACAGAACAGCACAACACCAAAACGATACACACGTGAGTGAGTTTGTTGTATTGTTTACAACAAATTGAATAAATCATGTATATATATAAAAAACATATTAACACATTCAATACACATTCTTATGTATTATTTAATGTCATTATCATAACTATACATATATGGCTATTAAAGAAGAACTATGCAGGATTTTCCCATGGCTATGCTACATTTTTACCTTAATTAAACAGCTTTGGAGTAATAGTGGTGGTTAAATAAATGACTTGTAACTTTATACAGGGAGAATGGAGGCTTGCTGCCGTCCACCTGGTGTCTCTTGTCAGAAACCAACCTTGCAACATCAGTGCAACACTTGGCCTCCACCCCCGTGTTGCAGCTCTCGTCTCTGTGCACCGTGACACAAACGCGCTCCGTAACCCGTAATCTTTCGTTTATGACAGTTAAGGCTTTTTTCACTGGCTTCGTTAAAAACAAATGCACATGGCCCAGAGGAGGGTTAGCAAAACAGCGGAAAAGCGACCTGACTTGCATAGTTCCCCTTTAAATCCTGATTTCTCTTGTTATTGCAAAGCAAACTGAAACTTTTAAATTCCCTCCATAATGTCACATCCAGTTGTGAATTCCCTGGAAGTGGACGGTAAAAAGTTAAAACTTTGGACGGCACTGCTGTTCACCATTGCCATCGATGGTATTCTCTACAGGCCTCCCCCATGTTTACTGTCCTTCTCTCATCCACAAAAATGACATCCAGTTTGCCATCTGCCTGACTCCATGTGAATGCAGCATTATCTGTGTGGTGCCTCTGCTGCTTGGCAACGTGAACATATTCTACTGATCTGTTAATGTTGATGATTGAAATGTAGCAATACATCGCATTAAGTTTGATTTGGCATCTTGTGGAGACTAGAATGGGGGCTGGAGGTAGAGGGTCTGAGATGCTCATGTCCCAACTTTAGAACTTCCACTCTTTTAAAACTGCTGTTCCACCCCTGTGTGGGGGCCAAAGTCCAGAAATAGACCTTACACAGATGAAATAAAAGCTCCTCCTCAGTACTGCAGCAGAGCGGCACAGTCTGCAAATTCCCTTATAGATATTTTATGGAGCGGAAAACATTTAATGCATCCTCACTATTCTGGTCCGAACTGAGATGGAAAAAAGTGAAAAAAGAGAGGAAGTGCAGAAAGAGGGTGAAGTGTGCTGAGGTTAATTTTATGTAATGGAATTTTAACAGGGGGCAGCAGACATCAGGAAACAGCTCGGTCAAGTCAGAGTGAGTATACTGTAAAATGTGTATCACTGCTGTTGTGTAAAAACATTATAACTTTAGGGTGGATCATCTGAAAATGTCTTGGATAATAAGATTACTCAATCATGTGTGCAGTTCATAATGGTTTAGCTAACATGGGTCATTCGAAACTATACACTGTGAAAGGGAAAGAGCATTGGTGTTGGGGTGTTTTTGATTTGTGAAAAGCTAAATGCTCAATTGTGAAATTTCTGTCAAGACTTGCTACATAAACTACTGAACAAGAGTGTCCCGAATAGAGAAAAACACTTAAACATTTTCTATGCCAAAAATCATCTATATTGACATTTAACTAGAGAGAGATTTTTGCAGCTGTGTAAACTGTGAGTCTTGCCTCAAAGAAGAAAGGCAGAGGTAATCCTGTTTGGGACTATACATGTGTTGCTTCTAGGGGCCATCCAACAAAAGCGAAGCAGCAGTGTGTTTCTCTTAATTGGAAGTGGGAAGGTTAACCCAATTTACAGATACTGAACCATCCATTAAGTCCTCATGGCTTTTCTCTTGTTGTCTTTTCACACTTCAGATAAATCTTAAAGCTAATGTAGTGTGAAGTTACTAACACCACTGGGGGGAGGTTGTTGTATGTGTGGGTCAGCAAAGCAGGAGGGTGAGAAACAGTGCACTACTGACATGTAACAGGATTTTGTTAGAAAATTACTAAATAGATGAATATATAATCTGTTACTAAGAAAAAAGTTACTAATCAGAAAGGTGGTGATTACAAATTTTCTGTGAACAGCTTGTAACGATCTATTGCATTTCTTGGCATATCTGAGAATATATGGATTAGAGAGGTAATAGGTTTGAGATCTGTCTACACACTAACTCACTAATTTTAATTGTATTTGCATCAAACATTGATCAAAATGTTACTGGGGATGACATGAGGTTGTGATATTTCTACATTGCACCAATATTACATTGATGGTGCTGAAAAGTAAGCACAAAGGAACTAATACATTACTTTTTCTCTTCAAGATGCCAGTTATTGGCATTTTCTCAAAATAAAACAGTAAGATGTTTTGGAAAAGAATGATTTTGACAATTGTTTTTGGGGTCTGTGCAATGTTGGGTATTGAAGAAACTTGCTTTTTTGCTTTGAGCCATTTGTCATGATTCCTAATTTTGTGGTAAGGATCAGAGGTTAGCAGGAAGAGAATAAAAACAATTAGAGTTGGATAGACAAAAACAGTTTTGATTTTTTTGTGCAACTGCAGCAGCGTTCATAAGCCATGAAATCAAATTTGATACACAATTTGTGCTCTAAATGCTTCTATAAGGTTAATTAAAGGTTCCATTAGGGATTAAATCAGTCGAACCAAAAACACAATCAACAAACACAGAACAAGTGCAAACTCCATAATGAAAACACATACACAAAGTCATAGATGACTCATAGTTCAAGGTTCAAATTAGGTCTAAATGTGTTTGGGCTTTTAAAATGTTCATTTTGACCATACCATTAAGATACAATGTAATTTCATCCCAGACATACTAGAAATTACTTCCATATGCAACTAATTAACAAGCACAATTAAACACTGCGCAATTGAAATGCATTTTATTCTAATGTAATGAGGATATGCTGTTAATTTACATACTGTATTTGGGGAGAAGTTTGATACCGAACACATCAGCACAGTACAAATGTGTTTGTTTTCCAGTCTTACACCGCAACACCACCTTGTAGAAACATTTTAGGTTTAGACTCTCACACAGCATGATAAAAAATCAAGGGAAGATTTTGGACTTAGGAAAGTTTAGTTTGAAAAAGTTCACAATGACAATGATCACAGACACAACTTGTGTGTTTGCTTTTAACTATAGTTAATTATAGAACTAGTTCTAGCTCTAGTTTTGCCTGCACCATAGCAAAGTGTATTTCCTACCTAAAGCAGTGAAAAACAATATGACAGTGATTATGTTTTCACCGCTGTGCCACTGGAAAAATACAAAAAAGTATGAGTATTTTCCAGAGGAAGGGGTTTTTCTTTAAGATAGTAAAGCACTTCAGTCTGATGTAAATTGCCAATAGCACATCAAAGTGTATCCTATAAAATCATAACACCAGACACACATGCTGTCAGCAGGGTACTAACTCATGCACATTTTATATTGAGTGCACTTTACCAGGATTTAGGGCTTTGGACTAAGACTTCGGACATCAGGTTGGAAACAAGCTCATACTTATAAAAGGTCAGAAAATAAGGAAAAAATAGTCAATTACATTTTCAAATAGACCAAAGTTTGAGAAGGCAAACATGGCCAGCAAATCTTAACATTTGAGAAGATGAAATCAGCGAATATTTTCTTTACTTTAAAGCAACACCATGTAACATTTACTCAAGGTTTCTCCCGTGTAGTTGAGAAGTGCACTCTGTGTCGTAAATACTGTCACTGTGAGATCATCCCCTGGGAAGCAGGAACCAGCAAATCTAGAAGCCTCTTTTGGAAACAAGGAGGTAAGGAAGAGTAGGCCATGTTACGCTATACTCCACAAACATCATTACATTGTAGAAATGAAAACTACAATGTGAAAAAGAACGGCAGTATTTTACTGTGCGTTTTGCTCGCATAGTTCGTGTTTAAACATTGGTTGCAAGGGAAGTGACGTGTATAATTGAATAAAATGTTGTTCACGCAATCATGTAGCCATAACAACAGTTCAGATGTGAAGTCAACGTGCTGTAGCATCAGTTTTGGATCTAGGTAAATCCTTATATGAAATACAAAACAGGCAAGGCACACAACGTTGCAGTCATCGTTCAGAACTTTCATTGTTTTGGCAGTCATCTTGGCTACAACCATTACTTTTCATCTAGCCACGACAACTTGTGTTATTACTACTTTTCTTTCAATCTTACTTTGTGATGGCTACATAACAAACCACAACTCATTAGTAAGATAGTATAACATTTGTACCAAAGCACTGCATGTTTTTCATTTTAGGAACCCACCTCCACATCTGCCTCTGTCTCATCTGATGTGGCCCTCAGAAGGTCGCAGTCTTTGTATATAGTTATTTATTGTTGTAAACAGTTTGTTTTATCTTTCAACCTTCATCAGTAGCTCTCTGCAGGACAACGATGCAGGACAACGGTGAATGAATAATCCTTCTTCTCTTTCAGAGTATAGACACTCCAGCTTGTTGTAGTGTAATCCGTATCTTGAAAGGAAAAGTTTGTAGCACAGTCTTTTCAGTCTTGGACAACAGTGTGATTTCTATAGGCTGTAGACAAAAACACACAAGCAAAATTCCTTTTAGTGAGAAATAATAATCCCATTGTGTTATTTTATTTTATTTATTATATTGGCTTGCGACAAAACAATTCTACATGCATACCACGTGTAGTCATTCCAAGAGTATCTGTTTGATAATGGACTTTCTCACATCCCTCAACCAGTGCTTATCCAAAACAACAGCCGGCGGTACGATTCATCCTGTTAAACATTGTTCTACCACTGAGATAGTTTAAAAACATTATTGTAAGGTCAAAAAGCTACATAGTGTTGCTTTAACTTAATCAAATATCAACTAAGCAATCAACCATTGAGCTGCTGTAGAAAGATTACAGCCAGCTGTAAATTAAGCTGGCTGACTTTAACACACCCTGTCTGTGTGACCACTGATCAATACTAAACTGCAGTGTGTCTGGATAGAGAGAATGATACAGTATATTCCTTGTTGAGAGAGTTGTCTTTTTCATATGGAGCTGCCCCAAAGGTTTTGTTCAGTCTAGATGTTCAGCATGTTTAGATAAGGTGGAGGTGATATATGCACTGAATACATTGTACTTTTATGCCGAGGGAGGTATTTAGCCATTTAACAAAAAGTTGGTTCCATTACTCCAAGCTGTATTGAAAGCTGTGTCTTTTTAATTAACTTCCCTTCTCTGTTTGAGTGCACCTGACAGTGCTAAAGCCTTCATTTAAACCTTTTCTACCTTGCCTTTTAAAGTGCTTTTTTATCTCTCACTTCTCTTAATATTAGAATAAGGATGGAAAAGAGTTGTGCACTTTTCCCCCCTTTTTGAAAGATGGAGGACTTTCTGGTCAACTATAAATTTGTCTGTTTGACATCTCTCTGACCATTGTGGAGGAATTATGAAGAGGTAATTATGCTGTATTACAGCATGGCAGTAATGGCAGCAAATGGAAGGCTAATCAAACCATTGAGGTAATTCGTTAAAACATAAATAGTGGTTACACAAACTGTCAAGTGTCCACAGTCTGGATGCAGCCATACCACAGTGTGTGTATGAGGCTTTTGTCATTGTCAGTGTGTGTGTGTGTGTGTGTGTGTCAGGGGTTGGCTGATTGCATGATTAATATAGGCTTTAAGCAGCGGTCTCACTTCACTGAGCAGACCTGCCTGGACATTCCCAGCCCTAACAACAGTCACACACGTTAATGTGCACACACACACACGCACGCAAACACACACACGTGCACACACGACACACACACACACACACACATACACACACACCTATCCTATTCATCATCTGAGTTGCAGCAAGCCTTTCTTTCTTCTTTTCTCCCAACCGGCACACTCCCACTCTTCCTCTCCACTGCCCTACACTGCCTCAGAAGCCATCAACTCCAGTCCACCTCCATCGTTCTCTTACTATATCATTCACCTGTACTAAATCAAAAAACAATACCTTGCATCTTTACCTCCTGCTTCATCCACCCTTCACTTTCAGGCCCTGTGTGTATAATAGTGATGTGTGAGCCAGTGAATCTGAGCATCAGACAACAGAGCATCTTGGTTCTAAGGGGTTCTCTAAGCAAAATAGAATCTGATACACTCAGTTGTAGGTTAACCAGATGGTCCAATAGTGCATAATGTTCAGTCCGTGTTGAGATGGTTTCAGGGAGACATTGCCTCAAGTTTATGGTCATTTTGGAGGATGTAGCTTGTGGTGCTGTTGAATCGTATACTGTTACACTGAAGAGAAATTGTGAGTGTTATTGTGAGTCTGAGCTTGATATTTAATGGATTACCCAGCTATCTTTGGTATGAACTTGGCTTTTTAGATCACAGATTCAGTAATGAATCCCCATTTAAAGGAGAAGTTCTGGTTCTGGTGATTCATAACAACATATTGGTGAAATGAACGAGTTTCATGGCAGATAATGTCTTATTTAGAGGCTGCATCGTTGCCCCAACAACTCCCATTATATGGATATACATGGATCATGAATGGATCTAAATATCTTCCGAGGGACTCCAAGTTACACCAAAGTTGTTCGCGTGAGTAAATGAACATATTTTATGCTAGAAATAAGGTCCAGGTTGCAAAAAACAGAACTTCTCCTTTAAACCTATTCTGTACAGCTGACAAACAGCAAGTAATTTTAAATATAATTTTGGACTATTTATTTATATCATATAGCACTATATTATTTATTCTCCTGCTAAATCTGTCAAATTATATTTTACTATGTATTTTATTTTATTTTGCTCTTTAAGTCACATTTATGAGTTCCTTGTGTCTTTTGCATCAGTGCATTTCATGTCTTATAAACACATTGAATTAACTTGTTGTTGTATCAAGGTGCTACACAAGGGAGTCTTCACTAAAACATCTTTATTCTTTTAAAATCTGGCCAGAGCTGAAGTTTAATAACGCTTAGTGTAAGCACAGCTCTGAAGGCCTACTTTAGTGATTGCATATACGGATCATTGCATTCTAATGTGTTAGGGATCCTGTCCTTTTCCGCCTGGTGGAAGCTGTATTTGTGCCATATTATGTATATATGGACCAATTCAAATGGCAATCAATATATGTAAAAAAAAGACTAAACTTAATAACAATCAAATCCACAGTAGTCTGTATACTGAGGTCAGCATTTTTCCTATTTTTGGAAAGTACCTAAATATCCTTCAACTCCTTTAGTTAGGTTTTTGAATCTTGAATCTTGGATCTGTACTTTTGCAACGGAATCTTTTGACCTTCTATTTTATATCTACTACAAAATAACTACAGGAATAAAGTGGGCCTCAGTAGGAAACAAATAACAGCCAGAGAGCAACCATGTGACTTTCTAGTCAGAGCATTTGTCTTTATCTATTTGGATTTGAGTTTATTATTCACCTCAAAGGAACATTAGATAAGAACAAATATATCAAGTAAGAATCAAATTCAAGTGTTTTGCTGAAAATGGAGGAAAGATTTTATGAAAAACTAATTTTGCTCAGCCGCCCTGGAGGTTATATTGAAAGTCTGCAGCACCTGATTTGCTTGTTAAATCAGACCAAATTGCCATTTTGTTTCACATGACTACTCAAACTAACGATGTGCTCCTGTTAGCCCATTACTTATTGAGAAAAGGGGATATTTTTCTCTTTTAAAGCAAAGTTGCATAATCACTGTGTCAATATCATTTTCCATCAACAGACACGCTGTGATATCAGTGGCTACAAACGGGTACTGTGCATTCACAGCAAAAGCGTCATGGGCGTCATAGGCAGCTGTTCATTTTCAATGGACGCTGGCGCTGAATGGCGTCCGCCATGTTGGCAGTGGTGAGAGTCGCGATGCGAGCATCAAGAGCGTCGAGAGCGTCAATATGAAGTTGAGAGAAGCTCAACTTTATGCAAATGAGCAGCGTCGGCACTGAGCAGCAGCCAATTGCAGACCAGGATTCTCACAGTGGAGAAGTTGAGAGAGCATAAATGGACACATCTGCAGTGAAGCTTAAAAGTCCCATCCCTCTGGCCACCTTCTGCAAGTGCCTGCTGGACCTGGCAAGTAGCGCAATGTCAGCGACCAGAGGGTCCGCAGGCGTCCATGGCACTTTTTGTGTGAACGCAGACTTAGTGTTATTTTTTTTATATCTCTTGTCTGTCCCTAGACAAGCGAGACTAAGTGAAAACAAAATATATGTCTCTAACACCCATAACCAAATCGTGACTTTTTTCTAATTGCAACATCATCTGACAAAAATCACCAAATGCTTAAATTAAACACAAGGACTGTATTTCCTTGTAAAATGGTCACTCTTTCTATTTTTGTAATTCATTTTTTTTAAAAGATACGGATGGAAACTCTGACGACATGAACACATGTTTGGACCTTGTCTAATGACAGAAATTAATGTAGTCTTTTGAACTGTTGTGGATATTTAACCACAACCGAGCTTTTCCAGATTTCAGATTGATATTGCAATTAAATAGAATTGTGGGAGATAATAATTGAGAAGAGAAATGGAGCGCTATTTAGCTCCCTGGGTTGAGCAGGCACCCCATATGCAGAGGCTATAGTCCTTGCTGGTCCCGGCCCCGGTTCAAATCCCCTGATGGCCTTTTGCTGCATGTCATTCCCCCTCTTTCTGCCTCTGCCTTTCCTGTCTCTCTCAACCATCCTATAAATTAAAAGCAAATAGCCAAAAAATAAAAAATAAAAAAAACTGAGAAGAAGAATAAATCAGGCTAAAATCGGTGAATTTTTGTTATATGTTTGCCGTTTTCAAGCCCTGCTGACAACATTAGGGCTATTTTTCAAACCAAAACCACAGAAGACATTATGAAACAGTTTTCACAGTCTGAGTACTACTCCACATGACAACACTCTGTTGCAACAGCTATTCATAACTCCATTACTACATTTTGGAATGGGATGTTTGGACTATTTAAATGTTAAATTCTGCTTTCCAGCCCCCAGGTAACTGAAGGTGACCATAGACAGACAGTTGTCTCAATGTATCTGGAGGAAGGAGACATATAAAACCTTAAAAACCCCACTGCCATTAGGCAACAACAAAGGTTTCCAAGTCTCTGCCATCTGACTAAACTTAGCAAAATTACGTGAATTCTTAACACGTCCAGACTTTCTCAACACAAGGTTAATATGTGAGTGAGTATGGATAGAGAATAGTGTTCAAGGGATGCAGAAACCTGGTGGGACATTGATTCTGGAAAAAGATACAATAAAAACTGATATATACATAAATAAGTGAATGACTAAATACATATTAGTTTTAAATTTGCATAATTCAGGGGCTTTTGGGGATGTAATGAGGATACAATAATGTCCCCATGGAGTGAGTTATGCTGTGAGTTACAACTTGGGGCTTGTTTTTTTCCTTCTTCTTTTATGAGCCTTTACCAACTGGAATCATTAAAAGTTTGCTGAATTTGCTATTAGTGGTTCCTGTTTGCAATGTACTCAAATTAACTTGTGTGTGTTCTCTCTTCTATGGTTTGTACGTCTTTCTGTCTCTCTCCCCCTGTCAATCTGTAAGTATCTGGATCAGATCTGGCTCTTCCACTTATTATTAATTCCACTGATTTATGTTATTATCATTATTGCTATATTTATTGCTGGTATGCCCCCCCCCGCACTTCCACCGCTCTTTTTCCCCACTCCACCATTTCTTTCCTCTCCACCCCAACCATTTAAGATTAAGCCTGTAACAATATACCAAAGTAACAATTCGATTCATATCTCAATTTCTGACCCACGGTCCGATACATGGTTCGATTTGGGGGGTGGGGGGGATCCTGACAGCTAAGAATATTACTACCAGGTATTATCCCCCCTCTACTATATATAAAAGGAGGCTGGACATGTCTGTTCTGAAATGTGTGTTTCTCCTCTATAATACACATTCTACATGTTGGAGGCAACGTCTTTCCACATACAGGCTTTCTTTGCCTTTCAGATGGGGGGTTTGTGCAAGACGCTGCATTTGAACGGCCTCCAATGCACGCACACAGGCTTTAAAGGTAGGGTTGGAGATCCTGGAAAAACAGTTCAAGCAGGCCACATTTTGAAAATAGAGAAGTCAGAAGTCCAAGCCCCTTTCCTCAGACTTCTCTCTGAAGCCACGCCTCCAGAGCACAGGATCCAGTGTAATCGCAACGAGAGCAACTTGGCTTTTGCCGATACTGTCGTGTGTAGTGGGGCTTCACTGTGCAGCATTGCTAACTTTCCACCAGCTTTTCCTCATGGCTCATTCACAGGTAAGAAAACACTTATCATAATAAACCATCCAACATCCAGCTTGGAGGTACATTGCCACCTACTGGACTTCAGTGTTCTATATTGGATTACTGGCATTGTCTTTTCCGCGTCGTAACTTGTTGAAGACTCTGAGCACGCACAATTAGTGTATGAAGGGCGGTACGCACAGAGAGAGGGAGGGACAGAGTTGGCAGTTTGACAAATAACAATCCAATTGACTTGAACATGGCGTTCAAGATGATTGGATGGTGTTTTTCCAGGATTGTCTGTCTCACAGGTGACTTTTTTCATTTTTGTGAAAAGGCGTTAATTGGTTGCAGTCTGGGTGTGAAGAGGATTTCAAGCAATTCAGTAAAAAATGCTCCAGAAATAGATCCCCATCCCCACCTTTAACCAAGGCAGTGGCCAAAGTCACCCAGGCCTTTGCCTTAGATAGGCAGGAAAACCCCTGTGAGAGACATCTACATGTGCTTCACCTGTAAAGATGTCGCCGAAAAAAAAAAGGACAAGGAGGCGCTGCTCTCTCCATCCGGCTCACCTGCAGCTCCACAGATGAGCTGTCACAGGAGAGCTCTGCTAACCGACTGACGCAGCGCTCCTGTAGTGTGTACTAATTGGTTAAATTATGCACAACACCCGCAATCCTGAAGCGAATTTCAGGCCCTGATTAAATTTGGTAGCACTAGCAGCTCCTAGGGCTGCATCCGGATTGGAGGCACAAACTCAGGGAGTTCGAAGGGGCGTGTTGCGGCTCTGCCATTTCAGATGGTGACACAGGTTTGTGGGTTAAAGTGTCGCGATTTTGGTTTCAATACGTGTATCGTTACAGGCTTATTCAAGATAGACAGCAACTCTCTAAGTGCTTGCTCATGATGGAAACTGTTGAGTTATTCTTCATAATGTTGTGGTGTCTTCACTTTGACCTCTGTGAAGTGCCTTGATAATATGTGTTAGGACTGGGTGCAATACGAATTAAAGTGACCTGTCCTAGTATTAGTTTCATACGTCATACATAAGTAAAAAAAAAAATAAAAAATCAGTGCTTCTCAAGTTCTTGAAATACCAGATGTCTTTTATCTCTTTTTATCCCAATATAATTATATCCTCTGGAAGTTCTATTCATATTGAAATTAATCATGTGTGTATCATGGCCGACTCAAAGAAACAATGTGATTATTGATGTAAACTGTGCCTTTATTGCCTTCCTGAGCAGTGTGTCACAGCTACTGCTGCAGCTGACTGTGATGGTGAGTGTGGCCAAAACAATGTGCCAAAATACAATGAGTAACTTCTTGTTGTTTTTAGAAAACTGCCACACAGCTGTCCCGTAAACCTGATGCAGTGCTGTCTTTCCCTCCACTCTCCTCTTGGGAAACCATCCATCAGAATTTGAAAACCTCTGCTCTAATGTTACTGACGTTCAATTTTATATTTTGCTGTAACTGTGAGATTTGTGAAAATTTTATATTTTTGTTCCCATTTCACCAACACTTCAATCATGATTCAGATGTGGGCTATTAACCAGCTTTTGTAAATCATAAATGACTCTATCATAAGTAAAGCATAAGACCTAGTTTCGTTTTTTCTGATCTCTATTTAGAGAACAAATAAGAAGGAATATATATATATATACACACACACACACACAATTTCACCCTCTTTGCCTTAAGGGATAGTTCAACATTTTGGCAAATTCGCCGACTGCCATAATCCCTTAAGTCTTAGGAGTAGGTTCATTACCTTTATTTGTCACTGCGAGCTGTTTTGAGATCAGCAGGAGAGAGATACAAGCCGCTCAGCTTACGCTACAGAGGCTCATGGATCTTCTGGTTCTCTACAAATACACAATCCAACAATTTCAAAACGCTCTGGTGGGCAAGTTGCGACCTGCACATTCACCACGCTTATGAATAATGTATAATTATTTTACGACACAAGAAGCAGATACTCAGGACTACTATCTTGAGTAAACCACTGGGCGGAGTGACACAGTGCGCACCTAGGGCAGTGCCAA
>OMNW01031994.1:0-23782 GCA_900303245.1 Selene dorsalis
TATTCTTTTCTTTCTCTCCTCTCTCTCCACTCGTTCTTTTCTCTTTCCTCCTTTTCTTTCCTCTCTTGTTCTTTTCTTTCTCTCCTTTCCCTCCTCTCATTTTTCTCTCTCTCATCCTTTTCTTTCTTCTCCTGCTTCTTTTGCTCCTTCATCTCTTTTTTTAACCTTTTCTCCTCCTCTTTCTTTATCTTTGCTTTTTCCTTATCAGTTTTGGAGGCCATGTCCTGAAGCTCGGTGTTTTCCATGGCCAGGCGTTGCATGTCCTCCTCCATCCTTCTAGTCTGCAACAGCCAGTGTCTCTCTTTATTGAGCCAGCTCTCCTCAATGTCTATTCTCTTTTTGTGCAGCTCCTCTTTCTCTTTCTTCTCCTGTGCAAGTCTTTCCTGCAGGGCATTGACTTTGGCCTCGCATTCAGCCTCGCATTGCTGGAGATTGGTCTTTATGTTTTTAAGTTCGAGGGTGCACTCCAGGTTCTTTTTTGTCAGTGTCATGGTTTCAGTCTTGACACAGGTGATCTCCTTGTCCTTCTCCTGTATGATGAGCTCAGCCTTTTTCTCAGAGCTCTTCTGCCGAGCTTGGAGCTCAGTGAATGCTTTTTCTACCTCTGCAGTCATCTGAGACAGGGTGTTGGCTTTGGCCTCGCAGTCAGCCTTGCATTGCTGGAGCTTGGTCTTGATGTCCTGAAGTTCCACTGTGCAGTACAGGCTCTTTTTTACCAGTGTCATGGTTTTAAACTTAGCACTGGTGATCACCTTGTCCTTCTCTTGCATGATGAGCTCAACTTTCTTGTCACAGCTCTCTTGCAGAGCTTGGAGCTCTGCAGCTGCCTTTTCTTCCTTGGCAGTCATCTGGCTCTTCCAGGTTGTATTGGACTGAGCCAGTGACTGGGTGAAGGAGTCCTCCATCACCTTAATCTTCTTCTCCTTCTCTTCACAGATCTTCTGCAGAGCTTGGAGCTCAGCAGCTGCCATCTTCTCCTTGGCTGCCACCTGGTTCCTCCAGGTTGAATTGAGCTGAGCCAGTGACTGGGCAAAGGAAGCCTCCATCGATTGAATCTTTTGGTCTTTCCCTTTACAGCTCTCCTGCAGAGCTTGGAGCTGAGCCAGTGACTGGGCGTAGGAGTTCTCCATCAATTGAATCTGTTGGTCCCTCTCAATCACCTGGTTGTTGAGCCAGTCTCTGCTCCTCTGGCAGGTATTGAGATCAGTCATGCAGCAGTGGAGTTCATACATCTTTGCATGGATAAATTGTTCCATTTCCCATTGCTTGCCTTGATACCAAGCTTCCCTGGCCTTGGCAGATTCAATTTCCATCCCCAAACTGGTCCTGGTCTCAGTGAGCGTTGGCACCAAGTACTCCATCTGCTGCTTCAGAGCAGCGTTTTCTTCAGCCAGCTTTTTGTTTTCCATCTGCGAGTGGAGCAGGGCTGTTTGGAGGGCATGCAGCGTTTGAGGAGCATGCTGGTCTTCTTTTTCAGGCAGTGCTTGAATTGGTGATTTGTTGTCACGTTCTGCCATCTTTCCTGAACACAGAATTTGTCGCACAGTTGAAGATGTAGCAGAAGTTGTGGGATATTAATTAATTACTCAAATGTATTACTCGTAATTATTAATTACTTGTAATTTCTTGTAATTAACTAATTGCAATCGTTCAGTCGTAACATAACAGAAATGTCGAACTTTGTGTCGGTCACTGTCAGTATCTACTGAGAGATGTGTCTCTGTTTGACGTCAGGAAGTAGCCTACATAGAGATCATCTGTATGACATCATGTGTGAATCCTTTGAACATTCTGTATGACATCATAAGTGGATCCTTTGAACATTCTGTATGACATAATGGGTGATGTCAGAATGTCATGTCATGACATCACTTATGACATCAAAATGTGATGACATCATTGGAACCCAGTGACAACTGCATCATGTGACTTTACATTTAAAAAAAAACAATCCTGTGGTTTGACATGTTACATGTACCACTGCACTCTTAAGGATGTAATATTATAGTTCCAAATATCAACACATCAGTGCTTTTATTTTGACATTGGCGATTAAAGCTCTTATTTTGAAATTTTTTTGTCACTTTCAGTTATCACTTTTGAAATAAATCATCTAAAACTTGAAAACCTCCAAGAGATCTATATACTGAACACTTGGCTTGTAGCTAACAATTCAACTGCCAATTATTAAAACCTGAAAATTGAATTGAGGAACATGAAAACAATGAATCCATCCATGAGTCACTGAATGGTTTGAGGATGTGACAATTGAACTGACCCATACACTATGGCCTTGACAGTCACCAGATCTCAACCCAAATGAGCACCTAGACTTGCAGAATTAAGGTATATTACATTTATGTTAATTGATTCTTTAATTTTCCTCCTGTCTGTTGCTGTTGCAGTTTAAATGTAAAGGAATGTAATTTTCTAGGAGGCAGGGTTGAAAGTGGTTCTCAGAATGAACCACTATTGTACTGCACAGCGAGAACAACTTCACCAGTGAAAATAAAGCATGCAAGGGTGAGTTCACCATTGAAATCCATTCATCTGGCAACTGATGTAATCACAGGCCTCAAAGATATTACAGCTGTGCTGTCATCTGCAGTCATGTGCTTACATACAAGTTTGTCAGAAAAAAGGACATGTGTAAGTCAGAAAGTAAACAAAGAGTAGGGTGTTTCCAGAGGGTGGGGGCCACGACCACCGGGGGGAGGCGCTGGTCAGCCAACTTCAGTGACATCTCTGTACTTAGTGGACACAGTAATCTAGATATATATTAAGGTGGGGCCAGCCAATGAGGTAGAGCAGAGAGAGAGAAAAAATGGATTCCGTTAAATACAGCAAAATATGAAGGAACTACTGCACAGCTACAAGACTGTGTCAAGGCTCAAAACCTGTTATGTTGTAGGTTCTTGAGAAGAAGAGAGGCCTTCATCATTCAGAGACAACGAAGTTTGGAACAACCTGACTCCTCCAGAGCTGGAGCCGGACAGATCAGATGCTCTCTGCAGGCCCTGTGTGGAGATGGATAAATGTCCAGAAGAACAACCATCGCTGGGGCTTCACCAATCTGGGCTTCACGGCAGAGTGTCAAGACAAAAAAAGCCTCTCCAAAGTGATACCCAACCTACAGGATCTAAGACTAAAAGACACAACAGTCTCCAGCCTGATGAAACCAACACTGAACTATTTGGTTTCAATTCCGAGCGTCATGTCTGGAAAGATCTGAAGGATTCTCCAGCAAGAACAGCTGATCTGATGAGGATAAATTAACAAACTCAGTCAATGGACTCCTAAAAGATATTTATTTACACAATACATACATCCTTCTCCACAAAATATAAGCAACATGCATTTATGAACAACACATTTGTTTAAAACGCTGTTGTATGTACACATATAAATTCATCAAAATATAAAAAACTGGTCAGGGATCTTTGTTGAACCTATTTTTCATGCACCTTTACAGTTTTTCTTGAAACAGTCTCAACATAATAAACTGTAAGTGCATTTGTCATAACAGTTTCATGGTACATATTTAATGACATATTTACTGTAGCAAGCATCACAAGCACGTCATAGATATTTATAGTGTACACGTATATATGACAGATTTTGATAATTGAATAGATCACGTTGCAGGTGATACAGGTGGTACAAGCTGGGATGTTGGCAATATTACTTTGCATCAACTAATCAGTTTTGATCAGTGAGACATACATAAGTGAATTTTGTCCAGATTTGTAGAGAATTGTTCTTTACTCTTTTCCTAAAACAGTGTTTGCATAAATGGATGAGAAATTCTGATCTGTTGAGAACGACAAACGAACTGTTCAGAGGTCTGAGCTTAATGTTTTGAAAAATGCTTTTCTCATTGAGCCAAAATGAATGAGAAAAGACAGACAAGTTGGTAAATTAATGTTCAGTCTGGCCAAGAATCAATTCAAAATCATGGCAAATGGTTTCTAATATTTTCTCCACCAATTTTCATACATGGAGCACAGAATAACTGACATCTTTCAAAAAGTTGTTGGTCTTGTAGTGACATAGGAAATTATTAGGTGTTCTTGAAAGGCTCATGTCATCATACAGCAGAGGGTTATCACTCTTGTAGATCATGTTCAAGTCCAGCAGATGTTTGGTAGGACCTCTAGATACCTAGCATTATCTTGTATTGCTGTAGATCTAGCAATTGTCTTGTAGATCCACATCGCGGTTGCAGTTTATGGAACTTCTTATAGCGTGTACAGAGGGCTCACAGTGGTTTAGTCATTCTGCCATTGACGTTGATCAGCCATTTTAGATTTAGATATTGAGGTAGTGGGTTGACATCCAGGAATCCACTTAGGCGTCAACTCATCAGCTGCCGTTTGTGTCAGTTTCCTCTGGGATCTCCTCCAGGTTGGGTGTGGGGGACTCGCTCAGTGGTGGTGTTGGTGGTGAAGGTTTAGATCCACGCTGTCGCAGGTTGCTGGTGTCCGTACCACCAGGAATAATGGTTTTCCCCAATGCCTGAAAGCACGGAAGACAAGACTGGAAACCAGCCTCTAACTGAAAGTATAACATTGTCCCCACTCAGGGTTCAGATCCTTAAAAGGCTGCATTTGAAGACTGACTGCTTCACAGTGATTGATTAGACTGCTGAATTTCAAAGGTTCCTTCCTTCCTTCACACGGGGTTGTGTGAGGTACTCATGAATAGTCTGAACATTACCTGCAGTAGTTTCTGATCAGGTTTTAGACACTTTTAAAAATGACCCACCTATACAATCCAATATCCATTTATCCATTAGCTTCACGTAGTATTTAAAGCTTTATATTCACATGGCAACGACAAAGGGCCCCCTTAGACCACATCCTCTGAGGGGGTGCAACCCATGAATTGGGACAGAGCTTATGTGTCCTAAGATACACTGTGATGAACTTGATGACTTACACAGATACACCTCCAACTGGAGATGATGTTGTACCAAATATACACATACACACACACCTATTAACGTTCACCATACCTGGTTCTCAGCCAGTGCCTCTTTAGCCATATAGTGCTCCCTCCTCATCTTCATCTCCACCTCCTCAGGAATGTCAGGAACCATCATGTCAATCAGGCGGCCGATAAGGAAGACAACATGCTGAGGAAGAAAGACAGGAAAACCTTCACCAGGCACAGCTGAAACTCACCAGGACTCACCAGGACCTGCACTTTTCTTCATGATCAGTCAACCTCAGGTGATTTTTCAGTCAGTAAATGACCAAAGTATCTCTAATAATATTTGTGACAGGGAAGAAAACCAAAAGTACTACCAAAACCATTTGGTGGTACTTTTGGTTTTCATTCAAAAACAATCTTCTACTAATTAACACTAAGGTGTGCAAAAAACTGACCTCAAAGATGATGACAAAACTGAGTCGTACAGCCAGCAAGTGATAGTAGTCAGGTGTGATTTCACCACTTTCATCCCTGAAACCTCTATACCTGCAGAGAAGAAAAACAATGTCATCAAACCATCACCTCCGCTGTGTTGGGACAAACTCTTCCAAACTGTGCCATAATTGGTGAGAGAGTTGAGAGTTCAGTCATTGGACAGCCTGTAGACCTCTTTCAGCTTCTTCAGCAACAGGCTGCAGTTATGTTGCCTACCTGCAGGGAGTGTGGTTTTGGTTGTAGTTTTGTGGTGATGTTGCCAGAGTGAAGTTGATGAAGCCGCTGAGCGAGCTGTCTCTGGTGTATCGATAGTAGAGGCGGGGCAGGAAGGACGAGGTGAAGGCAATGAGGAAAGCCTAAGAAGTCAAGACTGTGTTACACAACCTTTTGAAGAGGGGGCAAACTGTCCTCACATAAACAGACAAGTAGGATTGGTCTTACGTTGCTGAGGACAGCAGCATGTGTGATGAACTGCAGGATGGGGAGCCAGATGCCTATGTCTTGAGCTCGCTCCACCACTGGACGGCGATACTCGGTCACAAACTTCTGAGCATCCAGTCGAACCTCAATCCAGTTGTTCATGAGAGCAAAGAGGGGAGCAAGAGGACACGCTGCCACGAAGATGGTGATGAAACCAAACTGAATCACTGAGAGGAGGAAGAGGAGAAGTCACAGTGAAGAGTCATGGACCAGATTTACAGGAAACAGATCCAAAAGCATCGGCTAGACTGGACTCACCCATCTCCAGGTACTCGCTGAAGAGTCCCTCACAGACAAGCAGCTGGTAGTCTGCCTCCCAGGGAGAGAGCTCCTCCTCCTCCTCCTTCTGCTGCTGCCCCTCCCTTTGAGTCTGCTCTCCTTCCTCCTTCTTGACCTCCCTCAGTCGGGGACTCAGCCTCCTCTTTTGCCACCATGTCTTCAACTTCCTGCCAAATAATGAGCCTTCAGTTTATGAGAAAAATGAAATACTCTGACATCTTCTGTTATATATGTCACATGATTGTGTTTGTGTGTGTGATTACGGGAGGATAAACTCCTGGGCATTATTGATGAGCTGTTTTCCCACCATGATGATCAGCAGCTCCTGAGCCAGTTCAATCAAACATCCACCTGCTCCACACTGACAAACACACACAGAAATAAAGTGATTGCTCAAACAACTACAAAGGAGAAAATTACCAATGACACATGACCACACCCTAAACATCAGTAAGGAAACAGTGCACCAGGCAGATCAATATTATTATTACTGTTAAGAGCAGAGCTAACTGTTTTAAACTAGAGCTAAAGGTACTGGATTTCTACCGTATACCAGATTTGTGTAGTTTTGATTCTTTGTGCAGATTGATATTCATTGTTTTTGCTGACCTGTTATCAGCGGCCGTCATCATTTTAATCACAGGTGTTGATCAGATTGTTGCACGGAGTGGAAAAAAATAGTGAGCCTGCATCCGTATATGTCATAATTTGTGTTCCTAAACTACTAAATTAATAACGTCATCATAAACCATTTCTAAATCCATTGTAAAGGGTTTTTTTTCCAAGTTCTTTATGTTCTTTACTTAATTTTATTGCCAAAGGAGTCATCTCTCTACATTCCTTTATCATCTTTATCTTCATCAAACAGGGTGAGGACTCACATCTTCATTTCGAACTCCAAACAGAGTGTTGAAGTGTCCAGGATAACCAATAAACCTGAACAGACACAAACAAATAAACAAACAAACATTATCTATGTAGCATTTTGTTAATGTGATTATTTTATGTCACACAGTTCCAACAATTAAAGTCTGACAAAATTTGAGCTCTTTGAGATCTCCAACATTGTTCTCACCTGCCTTTGAAGAAAGCAATGTAAACTGGAGATGAGTAGAAGTTGACAAACTGGAAGATGAAAACTTTGAGGATGAACATGTCTTCATATTTACTCTGAGTGCGATGCATCTCTGACAAAAACAAAGAAAAAATGTGTGTTTATCACCCACAACATGTAGACATAATATACACAATAAATCCACACAGTGCATTTAGACACAGATTTTTGCTCAGGTGATTTGTCAATAACAACAGGCTGTCTGTTGATAGTTTTTCAAATAATTAGATAAATATTAATTTCAAGACAGAATCACTGATCACCCCAAACACAGAAATACTGCATCACAGTTTTCAACAGTTTTTTGTGGAAGGAAACAAAATGAAAATCATCTATGTAGAAATGTGCAATAAAATTATCTCTTATTATCCTATAAAGTCATGTTCAAGGTTTCATAAACTGATAAGTGACTAAACAAACCAATGAGTGTCTAAATTGACTAAAAACTGAAAATCAAATGATTAAAAATTCATAAACATCTTGGCTAAAACTGAGGATGAAGAGAGTGAGGATGAAAATCTGACTCACCCCAGCGTGTGAGGATGTGGGCCAGTGCAGTGTAAACCCTGGACAACATAAGGATCACCAACAGGTTCAACACTGATCCTGATATACTAGCTATCCTTTGGGCCTTTAAACACACACACAAAGGAAAAAGAGAAAATCAGGTAGATATTAAAGCAGTGACCCATGGTGTCCCTCAGGGCAGCGTCCCGGAGCCTCTACCTCTGTTCTTTCTTTTACCAGAATCTAAAAATAATGTAATAAAATAAATGATCAGTTTGCACGGTGAAATTATTTACTAATTATTATTAAGTTAAATTTTGTATCTATAGTTTATGTCACGACAGTGGCCTGTTGACATGGACTAACGTGTGAAAACTGAACTTGTGCACTAAGTGAAAAGAGGCAGCAGTAGAAAGTAAATGAGCTGATTACACAATCTCTGTGTGAGAGAGAGTGCAAGAGAGAAAGAGAAAGGGAATGAGAGAGTTGACAGCCAAGTATGTACACACAATCACAATCACACATTTTGGGGAGGGGGACAACAATGGTGATGGCTGTTGTGACCACCATGAAATTCCTCCCCTGTGTTGTACTCACAGAGAGGCTGAGGAAGTAGTCATGAGAGTTGTAGATGATGATGGTGAGGATGGTACGATACAGGATGATGGCAATGAGGAACATCAACACCACAGTAATCTGCACACAGGAAACAGGAAGATTAACGCAATGGACCCTGTGCATCCAAAATAGATGTATGGTCAGTGAATCTATGTCATTTATGTTTAATGCAAAGTGTCTGTTACTGATTTTTGTTTATTCTCCTTTTGGAGATTATCAGCCTGACTCAACAAATCTGTTTGACAAAGTAAAACAAGGAAAAAAGATTGAGTTGAGACTGGAGTCGTCCTGCATCCTTGGTGGGCTGCATAGCCTGGTTGAGTTCAGATGGGCACTGAACACCAAATAACTTGACAGACCCTGAATTGATTACTGGATGGGACTCCAAGGGCTCAATAAGACAAGCTGCCCTGCGTATGTCTTCTTCTAAGATTACCATGAAGTTGTGTCCATGTTTATACCACTGTCGATACTGCATGGATCAGCCCTATACTATGTTCATTACACTGTGGTCATTACTGTACATATCTCACCTGCAGTGTGTACACATACTGATATCCAGGCCCAGATGTATGCTCCAGTTAGGCAGTAGTCATTTAACATACAAATTTTAGAATTAGCTAACCACAACCACCACTATAACCCCCCCACAGATCTGCAGGTAGAGATTTAATAGTCAGAGTCTGGAGTCGCAGACTCACCATGATGATGATGACCATGCAGCCAGTCAAAGTTCTGTTGAATCGTGTCTTATCAGGAAAGTAAGGTTCCTCTGCTCCGGTCACTGGATTCCTCACAGTCATTGGTGCCATGGCTGTGAACTCTGGACGAGGCCGCTCCTGTGGAGGATGGTGAAGGTTCGCACAGGGATCAAAGATTAGATTATAGATAGGCAAATTCTATGCTAAATGGGAAATAAGCTAAACCCTCATATACTGTGATTCATACTTTCCACACACTGGTTCACAGTTCATTCCTTTGATTATTTCTTGTTGTGAGACAGGTGTGAGAAGGGAGTGAGAAAGAAACCTCAATGTCCTGGAAGTCAGAGCAGTCCCAGCGGTGAGAAAGAGCTGAACAGGTTCTTTTCCAGTACTCCAGGAAGGTGACGGCCCACAGGGACATGAAGACACTGAGGAACACTGTTCCTCCATTATCAAACAGGACACCTGCCTGAAGAGAGACAGGCAGGTAGTCAGAGGAACAGGCAGGTGGACAGAGATAAGATAGATGGTCAGAGAGACAGGTAGGTGGTTAGACAGACAAGCAGGCGGAGACAGGTACCTTGTATGTGACACAGATGCTGGAATAGTTCCAGTAGGAGCAAATGTTACAGATTGGACACATGATGAAGGCGTTTCCACTGTCACACACCTCCTTCCTACATCAAAGGTGATAATCACTGTAAAGTCATGATCAGACATATTAGCATGTTAGCATGTTGGACACAGTTTATACTTACGCTGGAACATCAGTGGCCATGAGCCAAAACCCAAACAGGAAGATCAGCGTCCCCACAAGAGATGCTGGCAACAGCCAGCCGTTGTAGAAACCTGCAGTCAGACACAGTTATTATGCAGACGACCTATAGTCCAGTGCAGTTGTCACAGAAACATGTAGCCAGAGAGTTGCCAAAGAAACCTCCTGTAAATGTTACCATGAAAATCAAAACCCAGACATTTATTATAAATACAGTAAAATACACTTATAATATAAACTGACAGTCAGACAGTTACCACAAAAACCCACAGGCCTATGTTTTTAGCAAACATGAGAAAAAGTCAATGTTTAAAGAGCTGAGAAATTTCAGTATTTCATTAGTAGTATTGTTGCTATAGTTACCCAGCCAGGCAAAATAAAGTGCTATCTTCTCTCCAAAGTACTCCCTGATGTGATCCAGAGGCTGGTAACGTTTCCAGCAGGACCACTGGGCCCAGTAGCCGTATAGTATCTGTCTCAGACTCAGAGACTCAGGAGGCGCTGGGGTGGTCGGCAGCTGAAACCCACCCTTCAAACACACAATATAAATGAGTTTGACCTTCAGTTCGGTTGTCTGTGTGGTCTTATTAAAACCTTCACATGGTAGTTTAGTGTGAAGAGACAGTTACAGATAGTTTATCATATCCTACATCCCCATGAAAACAGGAATGAGAGTTTCTCAGTGGTGCCAAAGTGCTCTCAGACCAGGAGCTCTGGAGGAACTCACCTCATGCAGTGGGTAGGCAGCAGTGAAGACCTGCTCATTCAGCAGGCGGTCGATTCCTACCTGTCCCTTCTTCAATGAGCCGTATGGAGTCCTGGCCAGAATCTCATACAGCTAGAAGGACAGGACACACTGATTGCAGGGACAGCTTTATATCAGGTCACCCAAACATGTGTTGTAGTCCAGACATAGAGCCCATACAGTTCATTGTTCAACATCTTATTACGACCCATTATTAGGTCTTGTTGCTAGGTGACATCTAGTGGCTGAAGTCATTATGACCGGAGCAGAGGGAGATGTGAGTGTGAGGTGAGGTTGTGGTGGGTAGATGAATCCACACATGACAGCAGCAGTTAAGTTTTTTGTTTTATGCATGAGTGTTAAACAGTAAGTAAACCATGTCATTATTATACTTAGGTAATCATGACAACTAAGTCTGTCAAATGCTGAGGGAGTCCTACTTACTTCATCGGTTTCTATCCCTAACCAAGTAGTTTTTGTGCAATAAACCTAATCCAGCTGGCATGCACTGTGATGAGTCCAGTCAGTTGAATGTACTTACCGTATAGTGACAAACTTAATACTAAGGGTGGACATTTCTTAAATATAAAACAGTATAAAACAGTCCTGCTAATTCTCTACCAGGATGTACTGATGATATGTTTATTCATAAAAAAAAAAAACAGGAGAGAAGAAGGGCAGGAAGAGAACACCAAGCAAAGAGGAAAGAGGCAAAGAAATCCAACTGTGAGTGACATCTTGACAACACGCCTTTTATAAGTCAGCATTTTCTCCTTTGATTTGACAAGACACATCCTGGTGATTTCAGAATAGTACTGGGTGTGGATTTCATGTGTTTGCTTCCTAACACAATATAGTCCCAGAGTAAAACCCACATTAGACTAATCCACCGTCTTCCAGTTGATGTAACTGCGAAACTTTCACAAATTTTCCCCAGAAAAACTGTGTTTTAGTGTTTGTGAACAGTTCATGGTCTTAGATTCTGTGTTTACTGACAGTGTGTATTTGAGGGTGTGTGTCTGTTTGCATATAGTGTTTGAGGAAGAGGCGTCGCCGCAAGCAGCGTCCGCCTGTTGACTGAAACATCCTGGAATTCGATTTAGCGGGTTTCTATCTCTGAGCCAATCAGAGGAGTCTGTGAAGACAGCCTCTCCACCCAAACCCTGCTCACTCCAGGGCCCTGTTTCAGGAAGCAGGTTTAGTGAAAACTCTGAGTTAGAGGAAAGTCTGGGTTTTCGGTTTCAAAAAGCCAGTACAGCTTGACTCTGAGTCACTGAGTCACCTGCTCACTGGCAGGTTTTCTCCAACTAACCCTGAGTTTATTCTCCTCTTTATCTGAAGCCTGCAGACTGAAAGCAGTGGTAGACATGGCATCTTTTTGTGGGAGAACCAAATGATACTGAAGCATGTATACTCCACAGAAATCTCTGTTGGGAGCATTATTAGACCTCGATTGGATGTTTTATCATTCCTCGTTGAGTATTTGGGTTTGAATGTTTTTTCTGCACCATCAATTTATCTGAACAATATTCTCAGCCCTCACATGACTCACATGACACATTGTGGACACGTGTGCAGTTCAGAGCTAATTCTTTGTATTGTACTTTTTTATATAGGCTATTTTTTTCATATAGATTTAACATTGGTGATGTAAAGCATGTGTCCAAGGCATCCATCAGGCTGTAACGTCACTGGAACGTCCAATATACACATTGGGTGCGTTTGTAATTCATCGGAGAGCACTTTCACAGAATAGCAGGTATCAGTCTATCAATAATCAGTGTAATACGAAGAGACTCCATGCACTTATCAATTTATTTCCAGGTGTAATTGCATGCATAGACTACACATACATCCCCATCACGTTATAATGGAGACAAATTTATTTTTTTCTTCTCTTTTTGATTATATGCTCATATTCTGTATCAGCATTCATAGATATTTCTAACTCCACTGGTGAGAAGTAGGTTAATCCTGTTTTCTGAAATGGGGCCTAGGACTGAGATCACGAAGCAAGCTCAACTTACCCAGGGTTGTTGTTGTTTCTATTTCATATAATTTTATGCTTCTGTTTGTATTTTGGTTGTTTTCCCTCTGACTTACTTTCCTGATGAGCACAGTGAGACACACCTGACTTCCATCCTGCAATCACCCTCCACTCCACGTTCCACTACTCTGCCAGATATCAATATTTCCCTGTTGTTTTAAGGGTGTATTGTAAAGTAGTATCTGCTAGCATAGGCTGGTGCTGACAGTGTACACACTCTGCTTGTGTGGAACAGGCACAGTGCGTGAACTGATGATGCTCTCAGATGTTGGGGTGAGTCAGGAGGAACATGACAGTGCAGCCTCAGAAGGTCGCAGCTTCTTTGTAACATGTGTTTGTATGAGGTCATCAGGTGTCATGGTGTCTCCTGCAGGAGGTTCTGCAGAGAAGCTTCTGTCTTTCTACCTGGTTGTTCCTGCACATCACCTTTCATTTAGTTCCATAACAAACTGAAGATTTATCTACTGTTCCCATCACATACCATCAAACTTTTCTAAGATTGTGACTGTTGCTTCACTGTAGAGCTGTGTGTGAGCAGTGTGTTGATTCTCTCAGCTCTTCTTAGACCTCAGGGTGAACAGAGCTGCTGCCTGTGTCAGGACTGGACTCACTGATCACTGACAACTATCAACTGACTGCAAATGGAATCTAACTGTGTGAAACGCTGATTCATGATAACAGCAACATGCCAAGGAGCAGTGTGCCTGGTTTTTAAATACAACACGGTGCTGTGGTTGGTTTATTGAATGTGAAGCTGAAAAACGCTCTCCTGACTTTCCTGCTGTTAAACTAACAAAAAGATGGACAGGCCCCTAAATGCACCTGCTCCACATGCAAAATAGAGGCTTTTATCTGTGAAATTCACCTCATTACAATCTACTGGTCTTTCTAATGGTCATTAATTCTGTGTGTGACAAAATAAACAGAATCAATTAGATTACCATTTTGATATTTAGCTTGGAACAGAAAACTCAAAGTAATCTTCTCTTTATAAAGAACAAAGAACCCACAAAACAACAACAACAACACAGCACACAGTCACACTGGATGATAAGAGCTCCAGATGCATGTGGCCCCCATATTTAGGGGGGTGGCCATTGACAAAGACTGGACAACAACTCCCATGTGTCCATGAGTTCAGTAAGTTATTTCACTTAAGGTTCTGAAGCAGGGCCCTGGTGTTGACACAATTAAAACCTGGACTTTGGAGACGTTCTAAGCAACGTGCTCTACCACGCCTGTGTTCACTCGCATGTCACACATGTCTGATGTTTCTGAACTTACCACCTGGTGTCTCTGCGTCGTCTTGAAAAATGTCTCTTGGTTGTCGCTGCCCAGAAACCTGCAGACAGAGGACAGGCGGGTTTACTGGTGTCACAGTGACCACTTGCATGTCTTTCACTATTTCAGCTGTGTTTAGGATACATTTTTTTCACCATAGAGGAGATGACGTTTTGATAAAAGCTTGTGATGCTGTTCACCTCTGCAGCTTGTTGGTCTTAAACTGACAGGTGTAGTAGTCAGGTGGGGGGTTTGGGATATCATGGGACATGGGGTTGGGGAGGGACAGCTTGGACAGGAACTGTTCAGACCAGATGATGGCTGGAGCAGTTACCACCTACACAAGAACGGAGGACACAACAGACACAAGTGAGGACTGTGGTCTGGGCTTGGACAGGGTTTGGGAGGTCCAGGTGGAGGATGAGGTGCGTTACCTGCAGAGGGACTCTCAGACTGATCTCCTCAGCATAGTAACATAGGACGCTCCACGGAGCACTGAGGAGGGCAAAACAAATCCTCACCTTTGTCTGGAGGACTTCCCTCTGTGGACAGAGACAGGAGAATTAAATCACCTCCTCTGTCCAACACAATGTTTCAAGGATCAGTCGGCAAATATTATGAAGTCATAATATTAAGAGAATAAAGTGCTGATCTTAGGCTCCATGTTGTTTTAGAGGAAACATCAGGGGCTACAGGAACACAGAGGTTCCTGTGAAGTTCTACTATGACATTGGTCTAAGAGACTCTTCATCTTCTGGCTCATCATCATCATCATCATCATCATCATCATCATCATCATCATCATCATCATCATCAGCAGCAGCAGCAGCAGCAGGACATTGAAAAGATTATGAAGAACCTGATGAGTCTATCTTAGCAGCAGCAGCCACAAAGCAGCTTCAGTTGCAGTTTCCTCTGCAGTCAGCTTCAACAGTACCAGCTACAACAGCACAGTGCCGCTTCAGTGTTGATGACCCAGTGGTACAGTGATTTAACATGTGAAGGGTTCGTTCAGCTGCATATTTGGATATTTGTTTGTCGGCTTGAACTCTCACGTAAACTTCCAAAGTGTCTGTGTAAATGTTAACTTAAGGAAATACTCTGGTCATGTGGAGGAATGGATCAGTTTACAGCCTCTCTCTTCAAACACTCTCCTGTTTGTCTTGACATCTAAGTCTGACCTTGGGACATCTCTGGACGTGTTGAAGCTCAGCGGTGTTTACAGGTGTGCTTGTTCAGCTCACCTGTTCATACAGCAGTCCGGCGTGTTTCAGTCTGTTGAGAAAATCTTCCCTCCATTTCACGTGGGTGGGGTTTACACCTGCATTCTCCCCCTTCTGTGGGCCCCGAGGCTCCTCCCACACCAGCACGAAATCTGTCCAATGGGAACACGGCGTTCAAACCAGATCATCAGTGCTGAGACTAGCCCATGTGCTATTGACTGCTCTGTGATGATGTCACAGTAACTCTGCACTTGGTGGTGTGGTGGACAGAGCAGAGGTCAGACTCTCGCAGCTGTCACACCTGCTCAGGTGTGTTAAAGGTCAGAGGTCACTTGCTGACGGCTCATCAGTCTGCTCCTCCTCACTGTTTGCTCTTTGTCTTCCTGTCCTCTCAGGAAATGTTGACTCAGCAGCGCTGTGTTTGTTCTACTCACCAATTCGAGTCGACCCATCTCTGAACACGTTCCTGTCCTGGGGCTCAACAGGTGCATTCTGGGAAACAAAAAAACAGACTGATTCAGAGCATGTAAAATTTTCACCTATTAGATGGATTCTGGGTCATGGAGACTGAGGAAACATCACGATTCATTATGAATCAAGAATTTTGAATTAAAGACAGAATTGACTCCTCCCACTTGATTGGCTGATGCTGTTCACCTGGCTGATAAACAACACCTGAAGATTGAATCTGACAGTCTTTCTGAGGTGAACTGCTGTAAAGACATGTTTTATGTTGTAGCTTCTTTCTCTGCTGTCTCTTCACAGTTATATACTTGATACTGGTGATATAAGCACCTGATGGTGGCTCCCAGGATGTTTCAAAACTGAGTGTAACATCCTTCTCTTGACTGTTAACTCTTGAGGGCTCCATGCTTTATATGTCACCTGCTAAAAATCAGGCTTAGTATTCACACAGCAGTACCTGGTCAAATGACTCTGCTGCAGTCACAGTATATTAGTTGAGGTATAGAAAGAATGCGAGAGCAAGAAAACCTCACATCCGCAATCACTGATCACATAATGGACTGGAACAAAGATAATCGGATCGGAAAGCAACAAACAAAAATGTTGGATCAAAGAAACCATTGAGATCAGAAAAGGGGCCCAGGGGACCATCAACAGGGACAAGGGGGCCTACATGCTCCCACACACGTGGGACTCTCTCCTCCAACACACATCTGGCAGCAGTAGGTGTGATTGGCCCGGCAAGTTTGAAAAATCACACCTACATAGAACATGATCTGATAAAGACATGTCACAGAAACATCAGGTGACCCTTCTGAGTAAGGCTACAGCAGATAGTGGAAACATGTCAAGGTAATAACAATCCTTCATATGTCTGTCCAAAGGAACATAACACTGTTAATAAAGGTATTTTTACTGCATCATAAACGAATGACTTGTATTACTGTGTTATATCTGGAGAAACTTCTCTCCATCCAGAACAACGGCCATCATCCTCTACACCAGTGTTTCCCAACCTTTTTTCCTTGAAGCCCCCCCTGCTTGTGTCAAAGACAAGCTAGGCCCCCCCCATCCACAACCCCTGCCTGCATAGACGCATCAAAAGAATAAAGTGATACAAACTTTTATTTACAAGAATAAACAGCAGTTGTAGGTTTTTGTTCCTATTGTGTTTGTTTATACATGATTTTAACTATCCATTTGGTTGTGTTGTTGGGATAACTTGACAATCTCAGAACAGATAAAGCCCTGTGGAACCCCTGAGATCTCTGACGCCCCTCTGAAGGGGGCCCGGACCCCAGCTTGGGAACCAATGCTCTACACAAAGCATTCACCAGGCAGTGGAGTGTGTTCAGCTACAGGTTTCTGTCACTACTCTGCTGCACAGACAGACTTAAAAACTTGTTTGTTTCCCTGGATTGTTTCCTATGCATATTTAATTTGGCACAGTTTCTTCTATTTATTCAAATTTTAGTATTTTATCTGGTGACATATTTATGTACATAATTTCTATGGATGTGCACAAGTCACCTTATCTTCAGGCTGTTTTTGGAAACTAAATTTAACTTCTCTTATACCTCCATGTTTGGTCTCCACCAGCTCTTCTTGAGCTGCTAAATGCTCCACTGTTCACCAGCTGCTCAGCAGGCGGAGGACAGACTGTTATAGATGTTTCTCCGAGAACAGCTGGATGGGGGCAGGGTGAGTGAGCCAGCAGAGTGAAGTTGCTCAGTTTGATGGGATATCAAATGGGATATCCTTGTCTTGTTTTTCATTCAGGGGTCAGAAGTTTGTTTATTCCCCTTATCAGTCTGTGTTTTCAGGCAGCCAGTGCAGATTTGACTCTTCCTGCTGTTTCACACTTCTATTGTTGTTAATGAGACTGATGACAGTCATGGCAATGAGACAGAAAACACACCAACATCTACTGTTTATTGTTTCATCACTCAGTCTGTGCTAATCTGTGTGGAGCCGCTCCGTCTAACCTAAGCACACACTTCCTGTTTCCTCCTGCAGCCACACTAAAGCAAACACTAAACTTTATGATATTTTTGCCTTTTGATGGAGTTAGGCTAACAGTTTCCACCCAGTTACAGTCTTTGTGCTAAGCTAGGCTAAACATGACCTGCTTCCAGAGTATGCGAAGGGAGCAGCCGATCATCACCTGAAGGATTCAGCCTGTGATTATTTCAGCTTTGAGCTCCACTGATCACTCTGGTGCTATTAAACTCTCTTAGATTTTTATCTCTAAAAAATAAGATCTCATCAGTTTTACCAGCCATTACTCTGATTTACATAATGTCTCAGAAATAATTGAAATAAAAGATCATAACAAATAAATATGGGAACCAGGTAAACGCTTGCGGCCCACAAGAAGAAAATGGACCTATGCACCTATTTTCACCTTCACATTTAATCTTTCAGGTTGTGATCATCAAAGTTTACTGCTGACTGCTAACTGTACTAATGAAGGTATGAGTAATTAGTTTGTCAAATATCAGGTCACGATCAAAAAGCTGTTACCATAGTAATGCTTCCATAGTTGTTCTCTGGCTTGGTTTCCATGGCAATGAGTGTGATTCTGTCCTCCCTCTGCTCCCCTTCCCTACTCATGGTCCTTCACCTCCTCCTTCTCCTCCTCCTCCTCCTCCTCCTTCTCCTTCTTCACCTTATAGAACAGAAGAAGACACACACACACACACACGTGCGCGCACACAACAAAAATAACATTTCTGAGGAGCGAAGCTCTGCTTACTACATGACTGCATATTTATACAGCTTAATGTAAGCCTTACATCATCAAGCACCATGCAAAGTGTCAGCTGGACAGCAGTAGAAACTGTGGAGTGATACTTAACTATCTGTCACTCTGAAGGATGATTTTTGGTTTGGAGAATGCTGGGAGGACTTTACCTGCCTGACAGCGCTGTGACGACTGCAAAATTTGGTTAAGGAGGGATAATACTATGGGGTTGTTTTTCAGAGGCTGGCCTGGGCCCCCCAGTTCCTGTGAACTAATGCTGCTATTAATCAAGACATTTTTGACAATATTATGCCTTTAACTTTGTGGGAACAGTTTGGGGAAGACCTCTGTATTAAGCATGACTGTGCCCCAGTGCACAAAGCAAGGTCCATTAAGACATGGCTGGGTCTACCTATCTACATGCAAATATGCTCTCAAACATTATGGTAATAATGGTCATTAAATACTGATAACAAGGCAAATGGAGATCAGTGCAATAAATGAAGTTAAATTCAGTCAACAATGTTGGGTAACCGTCAGAACACTCAACAGGTCAGCTATAAAATAGTACACAGTGTTTATATTCATCATTCTGTGAAAATGACATTATAGTGAAGTCTTTCTTTTTTCAATATGTAATTCATGGTCATTTTCTATATGATGAAAAGTCATTTGAATGAATCATTATTATTAATTAACTCTACCAAGCAACAAAGATTTCAAAAAGAAACATATTGTGACAGTATTGATCAGGATTTGTAGGTTGGGTTCTAAAGAACTTAACCACTTTTTAGCACAAAAACTGAGACACAAACACTAAATACTCACTGCCAATAGTTGTGTTTCTATGAGACGGCTCAACCCTCCTGAACATCTGTGTAGTGGCTCAGCTGCTCTCATATAGATTAACCACTAAATAACCGATCGATCAATCGATCACTTATATCACACTTGCCTCCTTTATCTCTCACCGGCTCTTAATATCCATCAGTTTCTGTCTCGTGCAGTCGGACTCACCTGTGCCTGCAGACGGCGACGCGCAGGTCAGGTGAAGCACAGGTGGATCTCGAGGTTGGACACAGAACAGCTGTGTGCGTGAGTGTGTGTATAGTTTGAAGTTTAAACACCGTAAGCACCGCCCCTTCTCTAAGTCCCACCTTCCCCAGCCCTCCATATCCTAGAATCAAAAAACCCTCCAGCACAGAAACGAAGTGAACCCACAATGTAAGAATAAACCGCTTTTTCTGAAACCCCGTCAACTACAAGCAACACAACAAACAGATGCAGTGTGAACATAACCACCCTCATAAAGGACATTTTTACTCACCAGTGGTTTTAATTGATCGATTCTTCTGCCCTCTGCTGGTACAACACTGCACAACTCCACAACTCCAGCAGCAGATTGGGATTGTTCACTGTGGAGGGACTCCTTTACATTGCATGCGAACTGAGTGATTGTTGTGTGTTGTGATGACTCTGCCCTTCAGTTATTCTGTAAGAGCAATACATTTTGTCCTGGTTTAATTTCTGTTTCATCTCTATTGGTTGTTTTAGTCATGTGACTACTAATCAGGTAAATTCTGTTGCACGTGATTAAAGCCTGACTCCATTGTTCAATTTACATCCCATATTATAATATGACTTAATATATTTGTTGTGTTGTCATTGGCACTGCAATTGTAATTGTTCACACATACCGGGTTTATTTACATGGGAATGAAGTCTAGTTTGTTATTGTGTTATATTTATGATAGCAGCATACACCTACTGTATAGAACTGTTAGTTTCCATTGGAAGCACATTATTTGCAAAATGCCTACAGCTTATCATGACTTCAACAACGTCAACTGTGAGTGACTGAGTGTGAGAGCCTGAAAGGGTCCAGATGCTGTTATAGGGATGGGACAGGACCAGGACCTCCAGAGATGGGACCATACCGGAACCGGGACCAGGACCACAAGGACCATGGGGCCAGGACCGTGGCGGAACCGGGACCAAGACCAGTAGAACCGGAGCCGGTACCAGAACCGGAACCGGGACCGGAACCGGTACCGGGACCAGGACCAAAGCGGGACCGGGAATTATCGGAACCGGCACCAGGACCACTAGAACCAGAACCGGTACCGGGACCACCAGAACCGGAACCGGTACCAGAACCAGAACCAGGACCAAAGCGGGACCCGGGCGTTTCCGGAACCGGTACCGGTACCGCGACCATAACCGGGACCGGGACCGCGACCATAACCGGGATCGGGACAGCGACCAGAACCATGGATGTATAAAGAGACGAGAACACGGACCGGGAGCGGATCCGTTCCGACGCTTGCGACGTCATTTGACTTCACATGGCTATGAACTGTGGGTAATTTCCTTAAGCAAGGTCACTGAGAGTGAGGGAACATAAGCTGACTTCACGATGTGACAATTGGACACTCAAACACTTCACGTCAACTATCCTAATTCATGTACAGTATGAGACCGGGACCACCAGAACCGGAACCGGTACCAGAACCAGAACCAGGACCGGGACCGCGACCATAACCAGGACCGGGACAGCGACCATAACCGGGATCGGGACAGCGACCAGAACACGGACCGGGAGCGGATCCGTTCCGACCATAGACTTTAGGTTCCGACGCTTGCGACGTCATTTGACTTCACATGGCTATGAACTGTGGGTAATTTCCTTAAGCAAAGTTAGCATCGGTGCTGACTGACAGTGACAGGACACAATCTGGCTTGATGGGACACTCATACACTTCGCCTGAACCAACCTAAGTGATGTACACTCTATGGTTTGTAAGAGATCGGACTGAAACTCACCCATTAAAGTGACGGCCCAAGCCAGGGACACAAGGGCTCAATTCCCTTCCGCCTCTCCGGCCCTGAACCGTGATTGACTTCAACAACGTGACCTGTAGGACAGGACCAGGACCACCGGGACGCTTCAGACGACATCTCCTGTATTTGACTTCAAATGGCTATGAACTGTGGGTAATTTCCTTAAGCAGGGTCACTGACAGTGAGGGGACATAAGATAACTTCATGTGACAATGGGACACTCACACACTTCCATGACCTCGCTAACCCGCTAGCTACTTAACACACACGTCAATGGAGCGGAGTTAGCTTCCGTTAGCACAACCTCGGCTCAATTAGAGATCGTTACACCGTCGTTTCAAGTTGGTGACAGGTCAAATAGTTGGCTAACATGACATGGTGGTGCGCGTTCACATGGCCTTAAAAACGCTATAGACGACAGTAAACTTACACTTTTGACGTGAAAGTTGTGCTCCCAGCTGTTGTTTTCGTGAAGTAGTCCGCCATGTTTCGGTCCGGAGGCTGAGACGCGAGATTTTGAAATCCGTCAGATCTGGTCACGGTGATCCACCCTGCCAGTTTTTTGAAATACTCAAATAAAGTCAGCAGGATCACCTTGATCCATGACTGAGAAAAGGGGGATTTAATTATCCGGATTACTCTGATCCACATTACAAGTTTTGAAATACTGGGCCCTGGAGAATGGAGGAAACAGATGCTCAGAGAAAACAGTTTTACAGAAACATTAACAAAACATAACGTAAACATAATTATCCACAACCCTGCTGTGATTATAAAACAAACTTTTAGAATCTTACATCATCTGTTGTCTATTGTTGTGAGATCAAGGACCTCATCCTAAACTACTATGGTAACTTCAGGCTGAATGTAACATCCAGTTGGCACCAGCCAGACTGGGAAAGTCAAAGTCAGTTTTTGCATGCGCATTACAGACAGTCCTGGGATTGCTGACGGGTGGGTTAGCCTGTCCCTTGTTACGATAGCTACGGATGAGTATGCTAGGTCAAGCTGCAGTTGGCTCAGCATTCACATGTGTGTGGAAACTGTAGCTACTTATTCTTAACCTCCTAAGACAACAATCTTTTCTTGAGACCAGATGTGGCACTAACATCTGCTTCTTTGAGGCAAGTCCTCTTACTGGAACTGACAGTCAGTCCCCTAGGAGGATTGCATGGTGAATGAACGCAAGTGGCTCAAGTACCACAAGCTCACAGAGGAGTGCCGGAGGAGGGGCTGGAAAGCTTGCTGTGAGCCTGCAGAGGTGGGATGTAAAGGGTTTGTTGCCCACTTCCTGTGCAAGATCTACACCAGGCATGGGCAACTCATTCCACAATGGATCGGTGATGCTGCAGGTTTTTGTTCCAACCAATCAAGAGCACACAGTTTGACCAATCAACTGTCTGAAGACTGAGATCAGTTGATTGAATGAGTCAGGTCCATAGACTGTATATAAAAAGGTCAGGTCTGGTGTGCTGCTGCATAAATAACCGCTACATAATTATAATACAAAAAGACTAGGGTTCAGATGCGGAAGGGAATTGGGCCCTTGTGTCCCTGGCCTGGTCCATCACTTTAATGACTGAGTTTCAGTCCGGTCTCATACTGTACATGAATTAGGAAAGTTGACGTGAAGTGTTTGAGTGTCCAATTGTCACATCATGAAGTCAGCTTAGGTTCCCTCACTCTCAGTGACCTTGCTTAAGGAAATTACCCACAGGTCATAGCCATGTGAAGTCAAAAGAAAGAGGTGTTGTTGGAAGCCTCCCGGTGGTCCTGGTCCTGTCCCATAACAGCATCTGGACCCTTTCAGACTCTGACACTCACTCACTTACAGTTGAGGTTTTTTAAGTCAGTCAGGGTTCAGGGCCTGATAGGCGGTTGAGTTTCAGTCCGGTCTCCCACAGACCATAGACTGCACATGACTTAGGCTGGTTCACATGAAGTGTTTGAGTGTCCCACTGTCACAGTATCCGGCCAGTTCATTTCCCCTCATTGTCAGTCAGCATCGATGCTAACTTTGCTTAAGGAAATTACCCACAGTTCATAGCCATGTGAAGTCAAATGACGTCGCAAGCGTCGGAACGGATCCGCTCCCGGTCCGTGTTCTGGTCGCGGTCCCGATCCCAGTCCCGGTTATGGTCGCGGTCACAGTCCCGGTTATGGTCGCGGTACCGGTTGAGGAGCAGAGCAGCTTGTCAAACCGCCAGGTCAACACTAACAGTTTGATGTAATGAATGATGTTTTGAACGGAAGGCAATTAGAAAGATGAGCATGGCAAATGAGGTTTATATATGTAAATTATTATAAATTATATTTATTATTTAATAATGCTCAAAAACAATTATTCGATTTTATTGTGTTATTTGCATTTTTTCTCATCTTCCTTCCAATTTTCTGAGGACCCCCCCAGTGCCCCCTGGTGGCCCCCCAGTTTGGAAACCACTGGTCTACTGTACAGACACATTCTTCACAGCTGTGACTCCACACACACACACCCTTGTCTTTCTTAAAATGAGAGGACCCTAATTACTGT
>OMNW01031995.1:0-43684 GCA_900303245.1 Selene dorsalis
TATTTAGCTTTCAAGACTATGTTTAACAAAATATTAATCCTAGCAGATAGTTTATACACAGCTAGATATATGTCTGGAGGGGGTTTACCTTTACCATTAAAACTTCTATGGTAAATTCATCTGCACTACATCACTGATAACAACACAGTCATGTAATACTCACCAAACCACCACTCCGAGCTTCTCTTTTTAACTGAAATACTGTTTCTGAATGAATAATTCCAGCTGATTGTACTTTGCTGTTTTAGCTGTTTCATGTTAATATCTACCAGCAAAATTATGCAGTGTCCTTTGAGCCACTGCAGGGCTTTTAATGTGAAATATCTGCTGGAAGTATTGGGTTTCACTGAGCTTTTTGTTTTCATAGAGTGAAAAAATGGAAAAGTTGAGCTGCAATAAATGAGTAAATAGAAATAGTAGAGCAAAGTGGTCAGTCTTTTGTTGTACTGCTGACAATTGTGCTGGAAAAATGAACAATACGCTGAATCCAGTGTCAGCTTTGCATTAACAGCACATAGTACCATTACGTTAAGATATATAGAAACACAAACCTGATTTTACATAAATGCCTGGTTCAAATTAAGTCTCTGAGGAGTTGAGGAAAGTAAATCCCTCAGCTGCTATAGGAGAATTTAGAGTAAGTAACATCCATAGGTCACATCACAGACCGCTGATATCAAGTGAGAACAGAGAAGAAAAATGAAATCCAATTTCAGTGTGTATACAGCAGACGTTTTTTAAATGTAAGGTGTATTATACATGTAATCCAGACATAATCCTGATCCGAGACCGGTTATTCTTGGATATTAAAGGCCATCGAGAGACAGCCCGGATGAAAACGGGAGGATCTGTGGGCCCAGACAGAGACTGTATCTGGTGAAAGGAATCTTTGCAGGAGGACTAGCAGGGGGACAAGAAGGAGGAGGAAGGTTTGTTGGAGTGTCAGGAGGAGGAAGGTTTGTTAAAGAGCAGACCACCTCTTGACAGGAGGTCACCACACTCAATCACTTCATATCAACCTCACATTACACACCTAATTTGCCTCCCATTCCCCTCCCACTCCTCTTCTTTTCCTCATTGCCCCTAAACTTCGACTTTTCTCCTCTCGCCTCCTCTTCTCCTCCATTTACAAGTCTGAAATGGAAAGTTCAGGTATCGTTCAGGTTCAAGGTGACTCTGTAATACTTTGTCTTTCGAGTTTGGGAGTTTTCTTATCTTGTTTCCAAACTCAAGAGTGAATTAAAATGTGTTGGACTGGACAGCTACATAGTTTACCCACTGTAAAAACCGAGTTTTACCTCCAACCAAGGGAAGGTCATCAGTTTACAACGATGCCTAGAAACTAAACAGAAAGAAGTCATCAGGAGTGGTCATGATGGTGAGCTGCACAGGAATCTACATCTGACTTATAATCACCTTATAATGACACTAAGAGATGTTTCATTCTTTCTGTGTTTGTAGTCTGGGAAAACTCTCCTCAGCTGCCACAGTAATTTCAACTCATGGTGGGTCCTGGAATATAATCAGATGCAATCATTTAAGCGCAGCTGTGATTGCCTTCTTTACCATATCAGACAGTTTAGTGGTTCAGTCAGTTCAGTGTACTTACGCTGCGGTAGTGACTCTTGTGTGAGGACAGGTGTTGTGGTATCAGCAGGTCGTAATCTCTGCAATGTTCCTGTCTGTCAGCTGTGGAGAGCAGTGGCTGCAGGAACAGCCCCAGTTTCCCGAGGTATGTTGTCTTTCAGGTTGGTCCCATTGCCTTTCTGCACCTTTCATGTCTCCTCTTTCATTCAGTCCTTCTGTTAACTCCAGTTTAAGTGAATATGCTCAACCCTAACTGAACCAACTCATCATAGCCTCGTAATAGCACTTGGCATAATCTGCAATGATTGAGTTGTACAGCTTTTGCCTATGTTTCCTTCAGCTGGGTTGGGTTGATGTGTGTCCCTCAAATCTGTAATACAACTTATGAGTGCAAAGTTAACAAGACCCAGAGCTGCATCAAGCAAAAGAATGTGAAATATTCTGGGATGAAATGAATTGGGATTCACCTTTAACCTTAAAACAGATTTCCATGTCTGTTTTAATGAATGTATAATACATGTGTAGCCACAAGTGTTCAATTCACAGAAGACCAAATGCACACTGCTTGTATGCAAAAAGTGGTCAGTGGGGAATTCCTTAACTTTGTGATGTCATAACCAAAAGGTCCTCCATGCCCCTCCCACCTGGACTAGCATGATTAGGTTTCTCTTAACCTCCTGTGTTCTGATTGGCTCACTGACCTGTTGTTACTACAGCTCCAGAGAGGGGCGTAAGAGAGGAGATGTAAAACAACACTGAGATGATTTTTGGTCCTTAAAACCACAGACAAATCTTCAGCAAACAGCAAAACTTAGAGCAGAAAGTAATGAAAACAAAAAATAAAATATAGGATCTTGACCAATTTTGTTTCTCTACTTAATCCTATGGGTTTTGTACTCTGTTAATATGCATACACTCCAACTGTGCCAGATATATTTTGCTATCAATTTGTTTTATCTGGCCAGAATAATGTAAAAAAATATATATATATAGAAATTTTATTTTCTCAGTGGGTCGCTTTATGCTTATTGTGTGAATGTAAAAATCGTGTCTTGTACAAACCCACTTGTCCGAGTGGGTCATACCACAGGGTGATATACTGGCCAGTGGTGAGGAAAAATCACCCTGCAGCCCATCTCTGAGCCATGCTTCCTCTTAACACAAACCATTGTGCCTCACAGTCTTCCTCTCTTCCTCCACATTGAGACATGGGAAACTTGGTAAATTCAGACAAAGGCCATATTGTGATGAATTGACACATCGTTTCTGAGTGGAGGACAAGAGAAAGGAACAATGGCACAATGAATCCCTATTTTCTCAAAGCTTAAAAAGACCCAGGGAAAGGAAATTTCTGGGGGAAAGAGACGTTCAAATTTAAAAATGGGACACTGCATATAGGCAATTAACACCATTCTTCTACTTTCCCTTTGAATCCTTGAAGAAAATACTGTTGAAGAAAGGATACCAACGGTAAATTTGGTGGTAGAGAGAGGTGACCTTGTTAGGTAATTAACATCTTATTCTGAGTTTAATTAGACAAACTAAATCAATTCAACCTAACTATGAAAGGAGGGCGCCTCTGAAAACAGGGAAGGGAGAAGGAAGGTAGATTCTGTTTTAATTGTATGAAAGCATTAAAAATGCACCTGTTCGCCGGCAAATTGCCTCACTCATGAAAATCCACAGGGAGATGCAGCCCCTATTCAAAATAGCATCAAGTTGTTAAGATAGCTATTTATGTGCTTGGGTACATGGAAAAGGAAAACAGAGGAGGGGGGAGGAAATCCAAATTATGTTCCTTGTTGTTCACACTCCCTCTTGTTAGGGATTCTAAACAATGCCTGAGAAACTTTTTAGATTTAGCGCTTTGTGTCTCTGTTGGCTTGTCTTCACCAGCCAAACCCTGTCTTAACCCCCTTTGGTGTTCGGCGAACAGACTCAACCTCCCCACAAGCATTTCCTTTATGTTTTCATCCTCTCTCTTCTTCATCTTTCTTCTCCCTTTCCTCTCTTCTTTTGAATCCCCGAGCTGTTGCTTTATTTGCATCTGGTCCAAAAATAAAATAAAAAGGGCCCAGTTTCTCATCAGGATGTGCTGAATGACAGGCCAGTGACAGGAGACTGTATATGAATCAGAGATTCATCAGAAATTTAATTGAGATTGGGTGCAGAGGTCATGAAGTTAATGTAGCAGGGAAGCGCCGGCCTCGTAACCATGATTGATAGCATGACAGTAGCCGCTCGACACTGCACTGGCACTTCCACACGTGTGCGTGGCTTTGGAGTGTGTGCGTACATGTGCGATATCCTGTAGTGTAGTAGGTGATCTCTGCGACTATTGTAGTTGACAGTCGCATTTATTGGTCACTCTATGCTCTGTCTCTGTTCTGAATGTAGTTTTACTGTCAAACATGCTTCTGTTCATCGTTGGACTTGTTCCATTAACTGTTATATCAGATTAGTTTAATCAGTGTTTTTTATTGTCCATTCCAAAGTCTGTTTTTAAAATGGCACTACTGTGTGTTTTCTGTGCTGTTGACACATAATTACATGAAACATAATTTTGTCAAGAACCATAGATAATTGAGGATGGAGACTAAACCTGTGTGAAGTATGTGAGTGACTAACTCTGTAATGAAATAAATCTTTGAGTTGTTGTCTAATGATGATGACATAATCAGAATGATTGAATGAATGAGTTTAAACAGCTGTGGTGGGTACACTGGGTATTGAACCAAATCTGCTCAGTTTTAAGTTTGTTGCTGAACACCAACATCATCAAACACTGATACAGTGTTTTGTAATGTCAAGACCATATCTAACAGGTATCAGCATCTATTTTGATTATCTTGACTATGATGATATAATATACGCATGCCCCTTGGTTGGATGGTCCTCCTCAACAGTTAGAAGGAAGCAGCATTGTATGTCACTGGTTTATAACGCGTTGCTACAAGAACGTCAAACTGGGTTCACATATTAAGCTGCAGACAAAAACCTGAAGTTACATTTTCACTCTTCACTTTAACATTTTCAAAGGTTGTACTCATGTACTTACAATGAAACCTGCAAATGCTTTTCATTAAAAAACAATGTGTATGATGTGAGCCAGTGTGTTCCTCAGCGTGTGTCCATTGTGGACCTCTTGAATGTATGTGTTTCTGTCAGAATATTAACTGTTGATTTTTCATACTCAGGTCTGTCTTGAAAAAGCGATTGCAATGTAAATGAGACACCTGTATAAAAAAAAAAGGATTTAATAACAATTTGACATAAAATCCTGACGACTGCTGACATGATATGATATTTTGTTTGGCTTCAGGTTATGTTGTTCATTTACTAAAATCCTCTTTCCTCCAAATGTCTCATGTCAAACGCCTTCTTGATGTATAAAAAACTTAAATTGTAATCATGAGCAAAACCCAACGTCTGCTAAATGTCAACCTGATTTTAGTTCCCAAATACAATTTAACTTCTGGTTTCAGAGTCATTAGAGTCTGACAGCTTTCTGATGTCTACCTGGTTTCAGTTTCCAGATTTTGCCATCTGCTCTGTTGAGTTTTTTTTCTCCTTCTTTAATTTTTATGACAAAGCAAACAAACAGAGGATACCTTTGGTCTGAAGTGGTAAAGCCTGCTGGACCTTTGACAAACTGCATGCAGCAGGTACTGAGCATGTATTCGCACAACTGTAATGGGCCACAGTTGACACTCTAATAATGCGACCCGCACCTCCTGGCTCTCCCAAACACAGACTTTTCTCTGCTTTTCAAAAGAGGGGACAGGCACAAAGCTGAGAGAGAGCAGAGAAGAGACAGACACAGACGGAGAGAAAGAGAGAAATAAAGAGGCCAGGCCACCATGAAAAGACAGGCAGTGAACAAAACCACTCCACCTTGCATGAGACGAGCTCCGATTGGCAGTGCTTCATCCGGCCTCAATTATACCGACTAATTAGAGTTTCACAATTTTCTTGTTTGAAGTATAAAGAAACGACAATGGAGGTCATGTGAAAAGCTCTAATGCAGACTGTAATGGGGTAAAAAAATCCAAGACCTGAATCCAACACTGCCATGTCCTCCCTCGAATAACACAGAACACAGTGTTTAAAGAACAGAGTACGATATGGTGGCAACAACCCCCACCACCACCACCACTTTACTCCTTTCCTCCCTCCATCAATGCTTTTTTCCCTCTTTTTTTATTTCCAGCTTTTTTTTTTTTAATTTTATGCCATCTGGCCCTCTCATCTTCCACCATAAAAAAAAGAAAACTAATTCATGTTCCGAGTCATCCGCATGATGAATAGTGCAGGTCCAGGTGCTACTGGTGTAAAAAAGGAAAGAGAAGGAGAGAGAAAGAGAGAGGGATGGTCTGATCCCTCGGATGGAGAGACAGAGATAGATAGAAGGAGGTAGGCAGAGTCAGTGAAAAGCTAAATTACATATCTGCACTAATTATATATGTAAGCCACGATAAACAAAGCCCTATATTAAAGAATTGTCTCAACACTTACACCGCATGCTCAGACACACAGAGAGAAATGTACCTTCAACTGAGGAATCATGAAACCGTGCAGAATTAAAAGACAAAGAAGTTAGTGTGTATTATAGTAGATATAATGTTGTAGATGAACTTAAATAATCGGCAGAAAACAAGAAAGAGTAAGACAAATAAATCAAAAATAAAATGAGTATGCAAATTGTGGTAACGAGTGGCACAAGTCGTAGGTGATGTGGTGAGGTTGTATTAGTATTATTAGTAGTATTGTTCATCTTTTAAAACAACATTTTTAAAGTTGTTGCAAACAACTGGGAATACCAAAATATATTTGTCCTCACCCACTTTATAAAAATCCTAATGCACTGAAGCACTTTGATCCAACAATGGTCTGCCAATCAGTCTATTTCCTGTAAACTCATGGAGATGGTTATATTTGATTAAATACAGGCTTATTTGTAGAGAATAATTTATTGTTTCTTTCTCACCGAACAGGATCCTTGCATTATCTGCAGGACCAGTGTGTTGGATTTACAGGGACATAATATGTTGCACTGTCAGTAGCTAGAGATGAGTGGTTTTTACATTGCTTTTAGTCCATTTAGGATTTTCCTGTATGCTTGGAAAGAGAGGTTAAGGGGAGAGAAATCTGCAACTTCTGAGGGTGAAATTGCTATAAATATTACAACAACAAAAAAAAAAAAACTGCTACTACTGATTCTGGTTCAGGAAGTCTTTGTTATTTTTTTTGGTTTGTTTTTTTGGGGGGCTTTTAGCCTTTAATTGATAGGATAGTTACGAGAGACAGGAAATGAGGAGGCAGAGAGAGGGGCAATGACATGCAGCAAAGGGCCACCGGGTTCAGGATTCGAACCAGGGCTGCAGTGAGGACTGTGGCCTCCGCATATGGGGCGCCTGCTCAACCCACTGAGCCATACAGTGCCCTGTTTTGTTTTGTTTTTTTGTTCAGATGGTCTCTTTCTTTATTTTTTTCTTTTCCTGTGTCTGTCTCTTTTTCTCTCTTTCATTCAGTGTCTTATACTCTCTCTCTCTCTTCCTCTCACTCTCTTGCTAGAAAGTTTTCTATTGAACTGAATTCAATCACCTTAATGAATATGAGTCCTAGTAGCAATCTTCATCTTCTAAAGAACTTCTAAGAGCTTATGGAGTTTTTAAGATGAACAGCTTGGAGGAGGAAAATGGCCACGTGCTGCAAATGTATAAAGTCTGTGTCTGGTGGTAACATTTAGAGAGTAGTTGTGGGGGAGTTTGTAAAATTCTGCTCCTGCTGATTCACTTTGGTCATGTGATGATGAGGACGACTATTGTCAGAGATGGTTAGTCTGCTTCTCTACTTTTCTTTTGTTCACTATCACCTAATCTTCCTCACCTCTGTCTCTCCAGCTCGCTGGCTCTCAAAATGGGGGACATGAAAAATGTCATAAGCAGCGCTAACTGAGGTGGCGAGCAGACCTCGTGTTGTTTTAAGGAGTCACAAGTGATAAAGCATGGGAACGGGAGACTGTTACAGGAGTTTGAGGAGCGTGCTGAAGTATCACCTTTGTTATCTGAGTAATGTAAAGAACGAAGCCTTTGAGCCCATCAATCCTCAGATCACTGCTCTCAGTTATCATTCACTGACAGTGGCCAGTTTGAGGGTGTGGAAATCCCAGCACAGCCACCCACAGGTAGATTCTTATATGTGATCCCAAGTTATTTGGTCAAGGAGAGAACCATAACATTTTCACAATATGAAAAATCCAATGTCATTTATATTTCCAAACCTCCATGACTCCACACTAACATCACACTGTGTGCCATTAGCCTGCAACAATAGCTGCCTCTGTACCACCTGAACATTCTGGTCAATAAAACCACAGAGAGACTGTGGAGCTGCAGTGGAGATACCACTACTGGCTGTCGCTGTAATGAACTCTTAAGACCAGAAAATACTGTCTGTGTGCGTGTGTGTGTGAGCATGTAATAGCGCAAGCGTGTGTATGTACGTTTAGCACATGTACATGTGCCAGTGCGAGAATACAGACACATATGTACATTTACGGGTTGTCTGATGAGCGTGCGAGTCTTGACAGTGTGTGTCTGTCTGTGTGTGATCAAGCCCAGTAGCTCAACGGTGTCAGGGCTGAAAAGGTTGTGGGATGAATGAGAGCAGAGAATCAAAGAGAGATTACACGTCTGACCATGTATCATCCTCGATATATTGAACGCAGCCTTTGTGGAGATGGGGGCCGCTTATAAAAAGTGGCATTGTGCGGCGACTGAAAGAGCGTGTGGGCTCAACTCCATGACTAATCTGTCTCCCCGCATTATTTTATTCAATCTTCCCCCGACTTTATGTCTTCGACATTTTTGCTACACTCAGTAACTCTGAGTTGAATGGACAATTTTAAAGATTTTTAAAAGGCGTTTGCTCTGGCCCGTACACTGAGAGAACAAAAAAAGAGACTATCTCTTTGTTTCAGTGCATAATTTATGACTAAAAATCGTCCTCCGACTAATTCTAGCAGGCAGGGTAAAGTCTTGAGCACATTCTTTTTAGACTCAATATTGAAAAGAGTGTTGAATTTCTAAAGGGAAACATTTGATAATGCATAAAAGGATTCCCTTTCTCTTTCTTGCCTCTATAACCCACTTCACCCTACAAACTCACTTATAAAACTTATATTCACTGGCACGTTCACACATTCATATGGACACACATTCACTGGAGCTATTCACTCTCCCCATCTCCCCTCCTTTCTCTGTGCGCAGTGCTCTTTTCCTAACTGGAAAAGGATGTCACATACCCATGTGACTTTGAATGACAAAACCCACCAGTGTAACAAGGAAAGATTGTATGAGGAGATGTAATTGCAATGAGCAGCTTAGAAAAGCAACTCGCTTGTTTGCTTTTTTTTTTTTTCCCACCACATGTCTACCCCAAGCTCATTCTAAAATGGTGAAACGGTGAAACACCACTTAGGTATTTTGAAGACATATACTAATACCATACCTATACTAAAACCAACATCAAGTGTTCTAGTAAATTTTCTGGCCATCCCAGGTCCTTGGCATTAATTCACCAGGTCTCTGTGTGTTATTGATGATCCAACACGTCGGCACCTCATTCCACAAAGGGCCGCTGTGGCTGTAGGTTTTTGTTCCAACCAATCAAGAGCACACAGTTTGACCAATCAGCTGTCTGAAGACTGAGATCAGTTGATTAAATGAGTCAGGTCTGGTGTGCTGCTGCTTGGTTGGCCCTTTGTGGAATGAGTTGCCTATCCCTGATCTATATCATGAATGCAGAAGGATCTACTTAACAGACAGAATTATATCACATCCTCACCATAATTGTGTTATTCTTGGATCTAGTTTACAGCATGTGTTTCCGTTTCAGGTCATGTAACAGTGGCATGCCAAAGTGTTGTATAATTTTTTTGTCTTTAGTATCTGTAGTAATTCTACTGATATATATTCATAGGCATCACTGACAAGTAAAAAGAGGGCCACACTCAGATCTTTAGTCTCGTGAAATCCATCAATGGCTCTTTGAGCTGAAATGTTTGATCTCATTGAGTTGATGATAGACTGTGCAGTTTGGCAAGAGAGAAATAAACTTTAGTGAAGCTGAACACTGTTACTGCTAATCTGTTAGTGCTACAGCTAAACAGGCGGCTCAGCAGGAGAGATATGTCTCAGGATCCAAGTCAAATTAGGGATTGCACTCCAATCAGATGTAACTCCACAATGCTCACAAGTTCCTCTTCAAACATGTTTTTAACTCTGTAAAATAGTCTGCTATGACTAATATTTTACTTCGCACGTTTTCTCACTATAACCGGGACTGGAAGAACCTCTACTCTTATTTCCTCATTGGACCAGGTGCCCATCACCTACTTACTCTAGATTGCGTGGTGAAAGAGCAATCAAGATGGTTAGAGGAGGAAACACCAGAGAGACTCAGCCACATGTTTGAGCCTCAGGGGCCGTCCACACGAACACGGGTATTTTTGAAAATGTGTGTTTCTCTGCACAGTTTGGCCAGGGTGAACTTTTTCAAAAAGTCCGCTTTCAGCAGTCATGTGTGGACAGGAAAATCGAGGAAAACCCATACCGTTGTTAAGTATAAGACACCATTGCTAGGGATGCCACTCTGATCAGAGGAGCACAGGGGAAAAGAGGTTTAAGAGGAACTATGTTGGATATTTGCCCTATGGTTCATTTTTACCTGTGGAGAGTGGAGGCTCTCTGTCTTCCACCTGGTGTCTCTTGGCTGAAAACCAACCTTGCAACATCAGAGCCTCTGACCCGGTGACCGGCTCTCATCTCGGCAGCACCGCAACACAAACACGCTCCGTAACCCACAATCTCTTGTGTATGACAGATAAAACTATACAACACACACATCATAATGTGTGTATGATAATCCACGGATTTATTTCTCAACTGCTTCATTGAAAACAAATGCACACGGCCGGGAGGAGGGTTAGTAAAACAGTGGAGAAGTGACTGGACTTACACAATGGACAGATTTATACACTAAATGACGCAATTTATAAATCGATAAAAGTCGTATTTTGATCAACATTGTATCTCAAATTATTTATGTCACTCATAAGCCGTGTGATAAGCGGGATAATGTAGAGTGAGCCGGTCGTGATGGAGAAACAAACCCCGACAGGATGAATGGAACCCCGACGCAAATAACGACGGCTCACTCTACATTATCCCTTACATAATGAATGAACCACTATAATGAATTTTTCCAGCCTTGTGATTGGCTAAAATGGCCTTCCCTGTTAGGCGTGATATCGCCACTTACTGCTTTGGCATGTGCATGACATTCCTCGAGGCGTTGTGGTTTCATGTGGACGGAGATATTTTTTATCACACTGTTGGTGTGGATGGGGATTTTTTTTAACTGGAGGCCAAAATAGTTCGGTTTCAAAAATACCCATGTTCGAGTGGACTAGGCCTCAGTCAGTCACGGACTCAGAGGAGTCTGTTGATACCAGAACCAGAGACTAGCAGACGCATCCAAGTGGTTAGTCACAGTTAGCATCTTTTCAAAGCGTAGCAAACATTTTTTCAAATTGGTTGTCGAAGTTAACCTTTTTGAGAATGGTTAGTATGAGGGCTGTCATAGTTGATGCGTTAATCACGATGTGATTAATGTATAAAAAAATTTTTTTTAAAAAGTTAATATTTTAAATCGCATTTAATCACGGCCCATTTTGTCCTCTACTGTCCCACACTCCAGTCCAGTAGGTGACGGTAAGGCACCTTCAAGAAGTTGGTTGCCAACCGCCAATAAACTCCATAGAAGAGGCAAAGTGTGAAATATCCATAGATCGGATATTGTCACTTATTCCCATTCTGCTGCTTCTCTCCAGAGGTGACCACACAGACAGGTGTGTGAGTGAGTTACTATGGTTACCGCGATGCTGCGGGCCGGTCTGAGGCATGAAACTCTGGGACTGAAAAGGAGTCCCACATTTGTAGAAGGATGTTGCTGTTGTTGTAGAACTGCCACTTCAAGGAGTCTAGCGGAGCTTTTGTTTTTTTTTTTGTTTTTGTTTTTAATTGCTCGTTCATTCAGTTTGGGCGGGGGGCAGTGCGCCGTCATATAATGTTACAGAAAACCTGCATATGTTTTTGCTCCTCGTGTTCCTACACTAGAGAATTTGTTCTTCCTGTCACCAAACGGGGCTGCTCTCCCTCTGCCATCTTCACTCAGGCTGGTTTTTAAATAGCCTACCACTGGTATTCTGGATGATGCTTATGTTTTCCATTCAACTTTTTCGACTTCAAAAAAGAAAAAAATGCAATTAATCGCAATTAACTGAGAAAATTCAGAGATTAATCGCTTGACAGCTCTAGTTAGTATGGTTCGCATCTTTTAGGGGCCGTTCCCATGTAGTGTCTTTAGCGCGCACAAATCCATTACTTTCAATATACTTTCAAGCACGTTCACAACCCGAACTGATGCATGTCATGTGATAAGAATTAACCAATAAATAAATAAAAAAAATTCCCCATGAACTTGTGCGTGATATCTATATATATATATATATAATGATATAATTAGATCTGATCCTTGTTTAAGAATCTCTTTTTTGTTGTTGTTGTTGTTGTTGTTTTTTTTGTTTAGTTTTTTTGCACCATTCTGGATGAACTCTAGAGACCGTTGTGTAGTAAAACCCCTGGAGATCAGCAGTTCCAGAAACACTAAAACCACTCTCGTCTGACATATTTTTTATCCCACTGCCCTTTTGCAATGTGATTGGCTGATCAGATAATTGCATGATTTACAGGTGTACCTAATAGAGTGCTTGTTAAGCATACGGGCCTGGAGTGAGGATTAACACATAGACCACATATCAGTGCAACAAATGTGGGTCTTGTGGGAATTTCTCTGAACAAATGCCTTAACCAGATTTAATGATTATTTTTATCATCTATTATTCTTATTTTGTCCATCATTACATGGCTGTTGCTATTTAGATCATGATTTCTTAATCAAACATATAGAAAGTTTTGAGTACAAGCTTAATACATAATTGTTCTCACATGCAAAAGACCACTGATTAAGTAACAAAACCTTAACCACTATGACTGTCATGCTGTCATCTTAGTCATTTTCTATCTGTCTCTTTTCTTTTTTCTTCCTATTTCTGATATACATGCAAAGAGACACACACATATAACACACACATATATAACACACACACATACATCCACACACACGCACACAAAACACTCCTCTCTTTACCTTCAAAAAGCCAGGGGGAGGCAGTCAGCATGAATAAGTAGTCTAAGTGCTTATATTTCTATTCCTGCTCACCCAACTACTAACAAGACCCAGTTCACAGTCAATGAGCTACTTTGGCATTCATGAGGATCACTGACAGTCACTTTGCATTCAACGGCAATCACAAACAGCAGAAAAAAGAGCACACACACACACACACACACACATACTTACACACACAAACACACATAAAGAAATCTGATTACAAGAGGCATTCTGCAGTGCTTCAGCATTCCCCAGTGTTTTACCAAAATAAAACAGGCAATTCGTGCCCATCCAGGCGGCTTGAAGCACACACATACACGAGTATAGCAACAAGCAGGAAAACACAATTACCCTCACACATTTAGAGGTCACCAGCATTAGGAGATTAGGTAAAGTAAGCAATCATCATTTAGATATTTGATGATGAAACTATTCTGTTAAATTGATTATAGTGGTGCACATGGCAGGACAGGGTGACAACCGCACCTGGCGATGGAGTGTTTTTCTGTGTGTGTGTGTGTGTGTGTGTGTGTCAAATCACATGTCAAAATAAGTCACACCTGTCCTCCACTGCTCCGTTCCTCTGTCCACCCTCAGTCTGCATGGCTTTTTTCAGTGATGCCTACAGTCTATAGATTTCAGTGTAATTTACTATTTATAACAGATTTTTCAACCGTTAACACTTCATTACTCTTTGACACTGATCAGAATGTGATGTCACATATTGTATGTCTCGTAGGTGCTGCCTACACATTAATGTGGCAAATTGTAAATAGTCTATGTCCATGTGAATGTTTTTACCAACCTCCAGTCACTGTGACCTTGACCTGTGTAGCAGACATACGAGGTCTGGCAACAGCCACCAAAAACTAAAGGAGTTTACAGTACGGACATGCAGAGTTACTCTATTTTTCTCAGGCCTAATGTTGATTACTCTAACTCTCCAGTAAATAATGAGTTGAGTTAATTTCTCTGTGGACCCTCAACATCTCTTTGCTTTAAACAGAAATATGCATTTAAGTGAATTTATAAAGGTTGAAACAGTATATAATGGGGGGAAAAAATAGAAATAATGAGCTCATTTCATATCTCGCACTCAAGAAACCACTTATCCTACTATGAGAATGGTGGAAAATCTAAAGTTTTCTGCCTCTATAGAAATTTTCAAGAAATCTAGAGGACATGGAACAGGAGTTCAAGTTGTTGTTTATTTGTTTGGTTTTTTAAGAAATGCATTTATTCAGATAATGAATATAGACAAAGCTGTCACATCAAAGTCTATGTATACAGCTTTACTTGACAGGAAACCTGAAAAAAACCCTCTAAATTTAACTTTGTCACTTTGAATTTAAATTGAATTAAAAGTTGAAATTTGAATCTAATTAACTGTAAGCAGCAGAGCTATTTCAGCAACAACAAATCACTATTGTTATTGGTATGAAAATATAGTCCTCTGAGTCTTAGAATAAACTTACATTACTGTAAATGTGCCAAAAGAAGGGGATGCAACATTATTGGCCACAGTACCATTGTGAATGTCCCTGGACAGCGTGGAGGGAATATCACCATGTGCGCAGCCGTTAGCCAGGGAGGCGTACTCCATCACCATGCCAACCTTGGTCCCAACAACACAGCCCTTCTCTTCACATTCTTTGGTCAAGCAGAAGGATGGTCCAGAGCAGCTGAGGTATGATGTCATCTAGGACAACATGGTTTTCCACTGGTCACCAACTGGTTCATCATCCACCCACACTTTATTGTTCTGTACCTCCTACCACATTCCTCATCCCTGATCCCAACTGAAGAGATTTTTCTTCTCCAGGCTCCGGAGGATGCATGTGGTGAAGTTGATTTTGGCGCCACATCATGCTGAATGCAGTGTTTGCTCTTGCTAGAGATTTGTAGAGTTTTGCATTTTGTGTTTGTGATTTTGTGTTAGAGTTGGGAAAAATGAGCCAAAGATTCAGAAAATGTGTGTAAACAATGGTGAAGAACTGTAACCTAAGCTCATCACAGCCCACAGTTAGCTTCCTATAGTGTTAGCTACCAGCGCCAAGACATCCACCACAACCCGATGACAACAGTTTTACACTGTCTCACTTGTATGAGAAGTGAGGCCCAGAGCCAGTTCTTCCGATTGTTCTCCTCTGAGTGTTTTTTGGTCAGGCCAACCACAGGTGAGTCAAGCCAACAAGTGTAGCTTGTACCGTAGCTGAAGTAATAGAATGGTATGTAGTGGTAAACAGTATAGTGGTGAAATTTATACTGAAATACTGTAGCTGGGGGTGCTCTGGTGGGGGAGTAGTTAGAGAGCACATCTTGTATGGGCTGTGGCCCATATGCCCATATGCTGTGCAGGAGATAACCGGTTTGACTCTGAACTGAGATGATCATATATTGCACATATATTATGTCATACCTCCACTGTCCTATCTAATAAAGGCAAAAATGCTGAAAAATAATAACAATAAAAATACTGTAGCTGAATTTGATTTGGACATACTCACTAAGGCCTAGTTCCATAGCTGAATTTCTCTGAGGACCTTTCATGCTGTATCCATGTAGTACCTGCTTTATAATAAAAAAGTAGAATTACTGGTTGCCTCATGGTTGTTGTCTCCCTCCCCCAACCAGCCAAACTGCAGGAAATACGACCATAATCTCCTCCTCCTGAATTACAACCCTGAATAGTGACCAGACATGTTTTTGCAGATTATGTGATACAGTGAAGTTGACCTTTAACCTTTTAATTATAAAAAATCATCTCTTCATCATTTTATCCCACAAAGCATTTGTGTTACTTTGTGTCATGATGACCAAATGAATTTGTGAGCCTTACCCAAAAACACAACTTTGATCTTTGACCTTTGACCACAAGGTTCTAATCAGTTAAACCTTACCTTAAAGGCTTCATGCTGTGAGAATCTGATTTGTAACCAAGTGGCAGTCTCCTTGGCTGAAAAAGTAAGCAACAATGAAGTGCAGTTCCTTGAGTGGCCACTTGAGGAGGGCTCTAAGAGTGAGTCAGTCCCCATAGACTTCAGTGTTAAAATGTCAAACTTAACAGCAGAGATTAACTTGTTGACAGCCTTGAACTGCTTTGGTCTCTATGGTGAATTCCCTATGGACGCCTGTACAAGGTGAATTTTTCCTTCCAATTTCCCAGGATGCTCTGAAATCTCATCTTCACGCACCCTCCCCCTCTTTGCCCATTTTGGGATTATCTGGGAGTTGGGTGGAGTCAGGTACTGCCAAGATGGCAACTGAGGAGCAGGCCACTATCAGCTTCAATACTGTGCTTCAGAAACCTTATGGGCTTTGTCCATCTTTATTTACATTCTACAACTGTATCCAGTTTGAAAAGCTGGGAAGTTAAAGTTTCTGTGAGTGTGGACAAAAAGTGCTGATTGTGCTTTTTAAGAACTCTTTTGTGTGTAACTTTCTGTATTACCGCCTTGCATTTGTCAAACACAAGACAAATAATCATATTAAATCATTTATAAACCTAATTATTTAAATCATTATTATTATTATTGTTTAACATTTTCCCTCTTTCCCAATAATACTTGCTTAAATTTGAGACTAAGGGGTGAGACTGTATTTTGATTAATCATCTTCAGTCTGAGAATTAGAGAGGGTGATAATGAAAGTTATTTTCAAATACATATTTTCAACTGTAAGGTTATTGCTTACATATGAAGGAGTAAGTGGCTGAAGTGTGCTTTTCCTGGGGAAAGTAATAAAACATTCTCACCTACACCACGTACAGCCGCACACTCGCAAAAGTAGCACTGCTATATCTGTTGGCAGCTTGAGATCACAGTTAAAGCCCTGGAGGAGGCAGAGAGAAAAATGCTGGAAATACCCAGAGTTTAAAGTGCTAAAGTGAAGACTAAAACACAGATTTATTCAGCAGAAGCCAAAGACCAAGGGAGAGTTTTAACACATTTACACCAGAGAGCCCTCTGAGGAGAGACACACCAGTGGGTGGTTGAGTGAGAGCTTATTTGAGTATGTAGTGTATGTCCTCCTGTGTGTATTATTTGCACGTGTACTGTGGATGTGTGTGCATACTCCCATTGGTGCGTTCATTTCTCTTATCCGTACACCCACCTTTTTCTTGGTTTCAAGACAATATCCCAGGATGCCTATTCTACATTAAACAGTGCTTTGAAGACAATTGAGCTGAGACCCAGGCTGATCAAGGCTCCCTTATCCCTCCCAGCACATCTATTATCAAAGCCTTCGTACCATTACCATCATTATACACTATGTATTATTATTATTATTTTGAAAATGCAGCGCTGAGAGCGGGCGAGAGATGGGGCCCCCGTAAACAAATCTATTATTGGTGATGAATTGCATAATAACACTGGCATAATGCCGTTCTCTCACAAAACTGGTGAAGGTGCTGAACTGGAAAAAGTACCCCCTCTGTAAAATTTGAATAAACAATGGGGGAGAAAGGGAGAGAGACAAAGATGGAGTGTTTATTAGTTGGTGTGTTTTTACTTGAAAGCTAAAGACTGTAGTTTGCTCAGCACATGCCGATCCTGTGCTGTCATTTCCATGTTTGTTATCAACCACCACTTACATGTCTGTGTATATTTAAAAGGAGCCAGGAGGAACAGCATACACTTTGAACTCTGGCTTCTTTGATGGAATTTGTTTGTCTAAGAGTTTAGCCCTATTGGTGTAAAGGGAAATGATGGGGAGTCACTAGAAAAAGTATGTGTACCCTGTGGTCATTAAATGTGATCTGATAAAATTCACAATTATTGACAAACACAGTTTCTCTAAGATAATATCACACAAATAATTACAATCTATTGTTTCTTTATCGAGCACAGCCAGTAAACATTCACAGTACTGGTGAACATGGTGAGTGAAGCCTTGGATTTAATAACCAGTCAAACCTCCTTTGGCAGCAATAACCTCAGTCAAATTCTTCCAGTAGCTGCTGATCAGATCTGTTCTACGTTCAGGAACAGGCTTGGACCTTTCTTCCTGCAGAGCTGATCCTGACATACTTTCAGGATGTCTGGTGTAAACAGCTCTTCAGGTCATTCTACAAGGTCTGGGCTCTGACCTGGTCATGGTGTGTATAAGGCCAACCCATAAAACAGAGTTGTTAACAACTTCAGTGGTTCCTTTAAAGTCTTCGGTTGTTACTCTGTGGTTCTCTTTTATGTCACTGATCACTGAGTGTGAAGGGCCGTTATATAAAGGTCGCGAAAATGCAAATGATGAGTTGGTGGGGGTGGAGGGATGGGTCAAGCAAACACAGGAGAGGGGGTATGATTCCCACATGAAACTTGTGCTTAAAGAGGAACTATGCAAGATTTACACCATAATTAAACATCTTCGGAGTGATTGTGAAGGTTAAATGACTTGTTATGAGGGGAATGGAGGCTTTCTTCCTTCCACCTATTGGTGATTGGTGGTGTATTGGCCGAAAACCAACCTCGTAAGATCAGCGTCTCCGACCCGATGTTCCAGATCTTGTCACACGAGAAACATGGACTGCTTGGCTATGTAGTAACACTAAACTGTTTTCTGCCAGGGCAGGAAGTTCAGAGAGCATTAAGCAGCATTTAAAAGAGCCATTTGTAAGTTGCCACCTAAACATTGTTTCTTGCCAGGGGCAGGTGAAACTGCTCAGCTATGGTTTTGAGGTTATAGTACTCCCTTTGAGCAAGGCTACCGCTTTAGGGCAACTTGGAAACTGATTAAATGGACTGGAGCTAACCTGTTTGCATGCTAGCTTCAGTAGAAATATAGGTGCAATAGGGGACTATATTGGCATTGCTGATGCTTCCCACCTCTGGAGACAAACGTTGCTGAGTAAAGGAATGACGTTTAATATATAACTCAAAATGGTCATTCTAGACAGGTAGGTAAACTGTTAATGCTAGTATATGCTCTGTGTCTATAGCAAAACTTCAAATTTTACAACTTCAAACAAAACAAGGCATTAATCTGCTATTGAGGTGAACACTCAGGCTTTTACCCAGAGGAAGTGGTTATGTTCATTTGTTCCAGCAACTACCATAAGGTTGACATGTGTGGTTAAAAGGGACATGCTCGACACCTATTGGATGGACCACCAAGAAATCCACGATGTTCCCCCCTGAGGATTAGTTGTAGTAACTATGGTAATCCTTTGATTTTTCTTCCCCCTCACAGCCAGGTGTAGAATCATCATGTGTCTGCATTATAATTTGTGGTTTGGATATCAGGCCAATTAAGATTGTATTGGTTATTCAAGACAATAAAGCATATTGCCATATGTTACAGTTGTCAGTGTATGAGTGGTATGAAGTCTATGAATGTGCACAGAACAAGCTGTTATACTCTATATATTCTCTTTCTTCTTCTTATCTACCCTCCTCTGTTTCTCGTGGGTCAAAGAACAAGACTGTGAATGGATGCATCCATGTTCCTTTGCACATACTTTTACATAAGCACACACACACACGCACACACACGCACAAACTTGCTAACACTCCCCCTGTGTAGACACTGTTTAACTATGCTAATTTGAATATATTTTTGGGTCAATTGTGCACTCACCAGAGACGACTTCCACGGCTACCCTTTGCCGAACAATTTAAATTTTTAATATTCCATTTAATTTATATGGGCCACCACTGAGGCAGTCTGACAATGCCAAAAAATCTGCCTTGATTTGTTATTTTTTATTTTCATATATATATATATATATATATAAGTGTGTGTGTGTGTGTATGTATATACATATATGAGATATGTATTTCTTTCATAGAAATTCCATCACCTGGTTTCTGCCCTTTCCTCACCTGATTCCCTGTTCTTATCTATCTTAAAACCATTTCAAGAAATAATCAATAAAAACAATTATGGGATCCAACCATAGCACCACTGCTCTTCCTCATCTTTTGTTTTTTCTCTCTCTTCTCCTGTCTATCTCTTTTTCTCTCCACTCCCTGCTTTTATCCTCTTGTCTCTTCTCCCACCATCCTCTCTCCTTGGTGATTCACTGGGTATAATATTTAATTATACTCTATAATTTATGCAGGTTATCAAACTCTGAGCGCATCATTTTATGTACATTGTGTAAATTGCTTTTTTCTCTTTCCCTCCCTGGCTCTCTGTCTCTTTCTGTCTTTTCTTTTCCAGTCTTTTTTTTTCTCCTTTTGGATGGGAGGAGGGTAAATTCTTTGCAGGCATAGACAGAGATATTGAAGCTCGGGTGCAAATGTGAAATGAATAAACAGGCTGGATCTCTTCTTCAAGGGCCTAAATGAGATCTGCACAAAATAATTTAAACTAGGCCCATTCATCAAGCCCAGCAAGGGAATGTGTGTGTGGCAGCGGCCTGTGTATGTTGTCCATACTGTATGTGTATGTGTGTGTATGCGTGTGTATTTCATGCCCCTGGCAGCGGTGGTAGTATCCTTCTGTGGAGAGACAGAATGACAGATTAAGAGTGAAAGACAACCCTATACGTTACTGAAAATGAAGATTTAAAACAAAACCTTAGAAACAACTGTGTAGTGGTCTACAAGAGATGATAATATACCTGCATACACAATACATTTTTATAGAAACATTAGCCTACCTTACCCGTACTATAATTTGTGCAGGCAAAATGCCATCTCACTTGCTGCCCACTCTAGCAGGTGACCTTTATTGATTTATCCACCTATGACAAATTTTAAATGCAGCTGGTTACTGGTCAGGTTATAATTTTTGGACCCTGCAAGATGCCTGCATGTGCTGTAGCTGTTACTCTGCAGACAGAACCTCTTTAATAAGATATGTAGTCTGACTTTCAGTCTTAAAATCCATTCTTAAATCATTAACAATAGGTTGCCACAGCACCGGTATATCTCCATTCACTTGTAATGGCACTCACAGGGATTTCCTTAAAACTAGTGTTACTATCAAACTTGGCAGATTTAGTCAGATCTCTGTGTTAATTATGGAGAAAATAATTCTTGAGCCAACAAAACTCTTAAATCATGTTATTTACATTGAAAACAATTGCAGTGATTTCATTAAGACTAATACCACAATAAATGACTTGGTAAGATGTTCGTGCAGAGAATGGAACAGAGGTAATCCAAAGTCCTTGGCAAATGCAGCTATTCAAACGACCAGGATAATGAGACGACTGATAAACAGTCAAATATTAATTGAAAACTTTTAACCATTGATGCACAAGTACTTAAAACAGTGTAATGTGCAGGGTAACAACGAGAGCCGTATAAATTTTGATGTCGGAAAACCACATAATCATCCGAACTGATGTCACCAATACCATTTCAGGACTGGGACATGAAGCGACTGTTGAAAGCAAAACTCACCTTCCACAAGTGTCATCCATATGGAGGTCTGCGTGCAGTGACTTGTAGGAAGGGCCTAAATACAGAGGTTTAAAGGTGTATTTTTAAAGAAGCTACAGATGTGCACTGGCACAGAGTCTGGGGAAGAGCCCTTCAGATGTTTGGCCCAGCTTTACTAAAGACCTTTTCACCCATGGTGCACAATCTGGAGGGGGAAGCACAGAGCAGCAGGGCAGAGGAGCACAGGGACACAGGGACAGGAGGGAGAGTTCGTAGGGATGGAGAAGACTGGTTAGACCATGGAGAGATTTCTACACAGGCAGGAGTATTTTAAAGTATTTAACTTATTCAAATGATTTCTGTTCTATAACGCTGTACTGTAACTGTTAGTTTGTTTATTTGAAATGGGGGTGATTTGGTGAGTGGTGGATTGTGACTTGTTTAGGACATCCAACAAATTCCTGAAAAGGCCCAGGAGGAGCACCACAATGAGATAAATGAAGGATGCACAAAACACAGTGTACAAGCTGCCATATGAGAGAGAGAGAGAGAGAGAGAGAGAGAGAGAACTGCAACAGGGAGGCCAGCAGGTGGAGATGATCTTAACATGGTGGACATCAATTATGAGATAAATTCAGACAGAAGCTAATTTAAATCTCTTATCAAAATAAAGAAGAGCGCGGTTGTGTTCCACTTCAAAATTAAGTCTAATGATCTCAAACCACCTCTCCTTATCCACTATCATTTTCCTACAGCGATAAGATATTGGTGTTCATATATAATGTCATAATTATAGTCAAGCTTATATGTAATGTACAGCACTCAAGTGCACTATAATGAAATCAACCTTTTTTCCTTGAGTAAGACAAGATGATGATGGAACAGCACAGACATCATTAAACACTACCTGTAAGTATATCAACATGAAAAATCATGGCGAAAAAAGACAGGATTTATAAGTAGATTAAAAAAAAATCTCTCGTTATTCACTGCCTGGCCTGCAGCTCTCAGCGAGCACAGCAGGAAGGATTCTCCTCCACTCAGCTAATCCCAGGACGGTGTAAGTGTCCCTCCAAGATGATGGCCCTCTTGGACACAATGAATACTAGATGTGAGGACACACCTGCTTGCCAAGGAGATGACGGATGATGTAGATGAGAACTTGTGGCTGGGTTGACTGGCCTTGTTGTATTTCTTTATATATCCATTCATTGTTCTTAAGGTTGGTTGTGGTACAAGAGTTGATCCCAAACTGTCTGTGAGCTTTGGTTGCATTGATGCATTTAGAGTGTGAAATGACCTTTTCTGACAGCCTGTCCACACGGATCCACATAAGATTTTTATCGTTTCTGCGTTTTGTCCAATCGGAGACAGCGTTTTGGGGTGGGGGCAAAAATGGTGTTTTTTGGAAACGGGTCCAAGACTTCCAAAATCTCAAAACGCCGTCCCAGTGTTTTTGTGTAGACACCCAAAATGGATCTTTTGTGAAACAATGATGCCATACCCCCCACCACTCTAACCTGTAACCTGACCGACACTGCTAGACGTATACAGTCTGTCGATGTGATGTAAGAACAACAACAACAACAAGGGCCGACTATTGTCAGGTTCTTTGGACACTGCAGCTGAATCGCGCCTGTTAAAGCATCATCGATCATCACGACTCCCAGTTAACATTTAATCGATTTATAATGTTAGGAGTTTGAATACAACAGGCAAGCTTTCCGTCTTCTCTGTGTTTGGTGTATATGTGTGGCAGCGTTACAGCGCCACACAGGCTCCACACAGGTCTGGCATATATACTACAGTGTTTCGAGTCGTTTTCAGTGGATCCGTGTGAACGTGAATATTTCTTGAAACGATGCCGTGTTTACGGAAACGTTTTCAAAACAAACAAGAAAAAAAAGACTGTTGACTGTGAGGCGCCGTTTCCGTGTGGGCAAGGCCTGAGTTATGTGTCCATAAAGAGAAAAGTGTAAAGTGGTCTGAAAAAGTGAATTTTGTAAGATAATGTATTACGGTAACGTTTTACCAAGTTATAAAGAACAAAGTTCGACATAAGTGAACGTGAGCCAGAAGACACAAGGGCCTCGACATATGAGAAAAGAACCGCTGTCTTCACAGTTGGTCACAGGGATAGTTTAGGAAAATACATGTGAGGGTTGCAGGTGTTGGAAGCAGAGCATTTCCCATTAATATCTTAAGCATGTTGGGGCCCCTGATCCTGTTCAGCTACAATGAGACAGGAAAAATGTAGGAGCTCCTCAGAAGAGTCTGCAAACAGATCTGTAAGACAGTCAGACAGTGAGATTTCTGCTTGTTCTCTGATATGGTAAAGCCTATCAAAACCATTTCTGATGGGTAGAAGTCTGCCCATTGTTGGGCACACAGGACAAGTATGTCTATCATAACATTAAAGACAGTCTTGAAAGTACCAAGCTCCTGTTAGTATTGTGTCAGGCCCATCTGACTCCTCTGTGAAAATGCTTCTCCTAAAGTGTTTATGAAATCCTTGAAACTATTTTAGCAGCTGTCAGAAACTGTTGACAAAGAGTCTTTAAGAACCCAGTGACCTGTTATACAGGAAAACTTTTTTGGCTTTTTGCTGCATGCCATCCTCATACTCCAATTATCCTGCTTCTTGCCCACTCTGACTGAAGTCAAAGCCTTCAAAAAAAAAAAAAGGAAGATCATCTGTCTCCTAACTTTATGTCTGTCTCAGTGTTAATAAGCAAACACAGCTGAATTCACAGATCAGTCTTTGTCTTTCACTTATGTGTCTGGTAGTTTTATCAGTTAATCTCCTAGTTGTAAAATCTAGATTTGAACACTGGTGATCTAGACAAATACAAGGTCTTGATCCAGTTTTGTTTTGTAGTGCAACTCAAAACAAGTGAACTCGGGAAAAGAGTAAATTGTAGAAACGAAGACAGTTTTAAACCAATTTCAGTTGAGAGAGCAGTGCTTCAGCTTCTCAGTGAGTTTCCCTTTTTTCTGTGTCATCTGTGGAAAAACTACTGACTGCATTTCTGATCTCTCAATTGCCTTTTTCAGTATTTTCGCTGATTCTCCACAGCAACTCCATCTGTTGCTGAAAAGCAGAGTTGTGTTTACAAAGATATGAGTGTTTCTCAACACTTTTACCCAGCACAGAGTGAGTGGACAGTAGAGAGTGTACTGTGCTTGGTACATGATTTATGACAGGATTTTCCAGTAATTGATGGGCTTGAAGGCCATCCTGATATATTCATCATATTGTCGTAGACCGGGCCATTACAATTTTACTGTGGTCTTGAAACATTCTGCAAGACTCTCCCTGATGTGGCTCTCCATTATCTGGGATCACCACTCATCTTTGTTGACAAACCTAAAAATGGTTCACTGCAAATCATGTGCAGAATCAACCATAATCAGAGAATATTTAATTTCCTCAGAAATAGTATCTTTTACTCCCAGGCCCATGACTTCAGAGAGTGTGTTGGAAATAGATGATGACAAATATGATGTACTCACTCTGCCCCTTTGTCCACGTGCCTGACGGAGCTTTGCCAGTACTGGGTCTTATTCAGCAAACAACTCAAGCATTCCTCAGCAGGTTGTACCTTCTCTGATAAAGACCTAATCTCAGAAACAAGGTGGTCCAGGAGTTTTCTCCACTTTTGTTTTTATAGAAGCAAAACACTACCAGTTCCTCCACATCTTCATACAAAGACAGCGCTAGCGACATAGCTGAGAGGTGTCACTGTTTTGTTGTGTCATCACAAAGTTACAGTCTTGAAGGCTGGTTTTAAGAATCTCTGAATACAGGCTATGTCCATTTCACTATGGATCTAGCCTTTGATACATTCACAGTATCAAGATTAAAGGGGAACTATGTAAATCTGGTCGCTTTTTCACTGTTTTGCTAACCCTCCTCCCGGCCATGTGCATTTGTTTTCAGTGAAGCTGGCGAGAAAGCAATCAACAGAGTGGTGGATAACGTTATTTATCATATAAGATGTTACGACGTGTATATTTGTGTAGTCTTATCTGTCACAAACAAGAGATTACAGGTTATGGGGCACATTCGTGTCGTGGTGCCACTGTGACGAGAGCTGGGACACGGAGGCTCTGATCTTGCGAGGTTGGTTTTCAGCCAAGAGATGTTAGGTGGAAGGCAGAGAGCCTCCATTCTCCCTGTAACAAGTTACAAGTCATTTATTTAACCATCACAATTACTCCAAAGCTGTTTAATTAAGGTAAAAATGTAGCATAGTTCCTCTTTAAAACAGGGCTTTACAATCAAAGAAGACATAAGAATCTCACATTTAAAAGTGCATTTGAAAATTTCAACTGTCATGATGTCAAAAGTGATGGATTTCCAGCTCTACAGGCCTAATTAAATGTAAATGGTTAAAAAAGACCAACTGTTATTTGGTCCCAAGACTATCTGTCATTTTGTCAGTGACTCATAACTATGTAATGTAAACAAAGAGGCCATTCAGACAGATTATCAGCCAGTTAGAGCTTCTAGGTAGAATATTAATAGAGTTTCCTTCCTGTACATAAGAGAGTTTCCAGAGTCAAGGCCTGAGGATACAATTTAAAAGGGCCCCAAAAGTACAAACTGCATCGAGGCAGGACTAGCATTAATGCTCTGTCGATGAGGACAAGTGGTTTTGATAGAAGAGTAAACACTTGCAAAAAATATCAACATAGGGTTTATGACATGACCAGCACTCCACAAATAAACCTGAGCCCTTTGCTGAGATAATGCATACAGTACTCCAGCAAGATATTCATAATCTGAGTCACCCTGAAAACAAGTGCAACATTTGTGGCACTGGGGCCTTTGGGGTGTGTGGAGCTCTGGGGCCCCTGAGCACCCACAGACAGAAGAAAAACAAAAACAAGCAAGATGAACAAACAAATCAAAACCTTACCAACCAACCTCCTGCTGTGAATCATGTTAAACGGCATTAAGAACATGGTTATTTGAAATATGCCTCAGTGAAATGACTGCTATGCAAATTTTAGTCCCTAAACATATCAGATAATTTACAGCAGCAGTAATAGTGAGACAGTATAGGTGTGACCAGATTACACATGTGCAGGTTGGTTGTCCATGTTAGTTATAGTAAGCCTGATTCTAATTACTAGACACAACCTTATCATACTGTAACAGAATAGTGACAGCGAGGGCCTCCAGCCTAAATAGGTCTATGGGAATAGACACACATACACACACACACACACACACACACACACACATTCATAGCCTGCTTTTGTCTTTTTTCCACTCTCCAGTGTTTTAAATGTCATTGACCTGAGGGCAAAGCACATACCATCTCAAGTACCCATCAGTCTTCTACGAGGACACACACCAACACACCAATCAAGTCTCAGTGGGCTTCCTCACTCCCTTGTCTTCCTCCCCCTGCTCTCCCCTTCCTGCCTTCCTTTTCTTTCAGAAGAAGTGGATTGGTGGACACCTCATGCAGGAAAGCCATTCGGGTGGTACTTTAACTGGATAAAAGGTTAAAGGGATGGCTATTACCAATCACTCATGACATTCACACATCACACTTTCTCACTTACACCAGTCACCCATCTGTGCTGTCATTGGCAGATGTGGCAGTGTGATGTCAAGCAGACAGTTAGGGTGTTAAGGACATGTTCAGGATGACAATGCTGACAGTACTAAACTGATGAGTCATTTATCTAAAACATTAAGCCAGACACAACATATGAGATTTGGGACAATTTATCCCCAATTCACCCCGTTATAAAATCAGAAACCTGGTCCTAGACCTTAGTGAGTACCATTGTTCAGCCAAAATTATTTTATCTGTGACAAGTTCACAAATCCAGTCCAAAACCTGCCAAACTGCCACCTCAATTAATCTCAAATTTATTTGATCTTTAGGAATTAGAACCTGGATGACTACATTTATGTCAGTCTGAACCAGGGGTGAGCGAAGACTGATACGGTCCACCACATGGGTACCACCAAAAGATCCAGTAGCAGTAAAAGCAAGGGAGAGCAGCTGCCTGCCAAAACTCACGCTCTGGTCACTTTCTCTATGAAAAAAGAAAATAAAAAGATGTGGGTTATGACATTACTATAACATAACCTGTTAACTCATTACAAAGCTTTACTAACGTTGCACCACAGTCCTCATTTTGTAATCTAATTCCCAATGATATCATGACATCAGGGTAGTAATGAGACCTACTAGTGTTCCATGTTTTATGCCAAAGTCTGTTTTATCAAACACCGGCACTGATCACTCTTCAACATACGGATTCTATGCAAGGGTTAATTTAACAGTAACCCTACTGAGAAAATAGGTTATGGAATAACTGTAGCTACAGAACAGATGCTGTTTAATTTTTTATACAGTCCTGCTGAGTAATAGGCTATAACACATCTGACGCTCCATTAAAGACACAGAAACATATTAGGCATAATCAATAGCAAACTTCAATTTTAGCCTTATTATTTTATGCACACAGACTTGAACTAAATGAAAAAAGCCACTTTGTAAGGCAGCGTGATGGGCATATTTCCTTCTCTTTAGAGGATGATACTATTCATAATGAGGGAATGAGAGTTTTTATCTACAGCTCTAAATATTTGTCTGTCTTAAGGCTGATAGTGAAATAAGATTTTTAAACTGTCAGTTTGTGCCTAGTGTGGATTCATTAACAAGAGAGATTTCAACACAGTCCATGAAAGTGACAAGATGTGGCTAGCTGGATAGCACGCCGCACATTTATGAAGTGTGGGTAAGAAGAAATGTGAAATTTAAAATGAGTTATAAAGTGTTAATATTACATACTAGTAGGTTCACAAAATCTTAAGTGGTATTTTAGTTTAAAAGAGATGTAGTGTGTTCTATATTTTACTTTGCTATTGAGATAAATTCAGTAGAATAAGTCATTTATGTTGCAAGTTTATGGTGCAAGTGTTTCCTTAACGTGTTTTTAAGCGATTAATCAAAATGTTGTGATGTTTACATGAGGAATGATTAAGCATTTAATAGAGATATGTAAAATCAGGCTGAAACTGGCCCAGTGCAGGTACAGAAAGGGGTTAATTGCTGCATGTCAAGTGCACAGGGAGTGGCGGATCGTGTGTGTGTGTGTGTGTGTAAACAGCTACACAAAGTGACATGAGTAGTAGCAATTGCAAATGAACAGTAGGGCTTTGCAGCAAAGAGGAGAGGAGAAGAGAGGAGGGGAGTGGAGGGGAGAGGAAGCCAGCATGTCGCTGCTCTGCTGGAAATGATATCATAGCAGGGGTTAAACAGCCACCGTTTACCTTGATTTATAACACCCCCACCCCTCACCACCACAATTCGCCACTTTTCCTCCTCCGCTTACTACTCTCTCCCTATTCCCCTCACAGAGGGGTGAGGCCTGATTACTAGGGAGGGGAGCGAACATAAGGAGAGAGGATGGACGTCATAGAGGTAAAGAATGGAAATTAATGAAACTATGAGAAATAACACAAAATTCTAAAGATGAAAAAGTGACTCCCATTTCAGGTTTGTGTTCACTCTGGAAACGAGAGAAAAGAATTCATTCTACATCGAGTTTCGAGTGTGCCGTTAATGGATACTGATCTCCCATAATGCAATACAGAGGAGAGATGGAGAAGCTACTTGCAGCTGTAAAACTTAAAACAAATCACAGGCGGTGTTTACACAGCTCCAGAAAAAATAATGGAAACTAACTATTAAAGAAGTATAAATCTTAATACAGGCATTGATTTGCATATGGACGGTAGGGACATGTGTCTACCAGTATTTGAGTGATGTGCCCTAGAGGCTACGTATCCAAGACAACCAATTTAGGCATGCTAGCATTTGATTGGCTCAAAGGGCTAGGACTGTCTGGAGGCTCATGTCATGTACAAATATCGCACTTACGGCCCAACACGGAGGAGGCAAGAGTGGATAAGTTACAGCAGTAAGTTATAAATGCCAGTCAAGACCTCAAGCTCAAATGAAAATTTAGCATTGGAAATCACTCCCTCTCCTCTACTGCCTGAACAGCACAGTACACACACAACTTAATTCTGTCCATGTCAGTGTGTTTTGTATTTTGTATTTGTCACGCCACCAAAAAACAAGACATCAAGAGCTTAGAGAGTAACGGGTGGCAAAGTAACCAGCCAGCTGCTAAGCCTGCTTACTACCTAACATCAGCTTTACAGTATTAGATTGTAAACACTGATAAATCACTGGATAAGCAGCATTTTACTGCTGTACCTGTTCAAGGTGGAGCTTGTTTTCAATGTGATGTAAAAGGGGGAAGGGAAATTAGTTGATTAGTTGAAATCTCTGTTTTCTAGTTGATATTGTGCAACATTGTATTTCAATGTATGTTACCTATGTCAATAAATCATCCTGTTGAAAGAAGCCTTCTTTGTTTTAAAGGGGTTGTTGTGTCTTTACCAATGCTTGGACTAAACCTATGCTCTCAAGAGTTTTCATTTTCTTTGTGAAGATCATATTTGCTGTGAAATTCCAACGTTGCAATTTGATCAATGTGGGATGTTTAAGTATATGTAGTGTTTTTGCATACTAACCACTAAACCACTATACAGTATGATGATTAGTTTGTGGCCCATATTATGAAGACTTAGTCTGTAGTATGGATTAGGGAAAAGCTCTAAGACTCTACAGCTACGCCAGGCTCTGTGAGGTTATACTTAATCACAAAGGTACTTAAGCTAAATGCTAGCATCAGCACGCTAAATGGCCGCACTGACGATGTAACCCGTAGTGATACTGTTTACCACAATTACCATCCTAATCTTGTGTGTTACTGCATCTTAAATGTGTGTGTGTGTGTGTGTGTGTGTGTGTGTGTGGGTGTGTGTGTGTGTGTGAGGACATGGATGAGAGAGAGGGGAAGGAGGGGATCAGTGAGCTCTGACTGAAGCTCAAGTCTAAATTCTGTCTACCATAAAACACATTCCACTACTTTTACACACGCACACACACACACACACACACACACACAGAGACTTGCATACATTCAGTCACACATCCTCTCTTCACAGCAGTGGCAGCACTTCACAAAGGAACCATTGAAGGGGCTCCTTCAGTTTAAAAGTTGAAGAGTATGTCTAATTTTGGTCAGAGTTCATTAGGCAACACAAAAGTGGGAGCTTGCAGAGAACATGAGGACAGTGGCAGAGGCAAGTGCTTCATGCCAAGACTGATAAGAGCAGACAGAAACTACAAAGGCGCCTCTCCTTCAGAAGAAGGGAAGGATGAACAAGGAAGAGAGGAGGAGGAGAAGAGGAGGCACGAGAGAGAGAAAAAGAAACCAAACACCAAGCAAAAGTCCTGGTCCAGAATGGTGGATGATTTTAATACAAGTCAGTGTTTGTTAATTTGAGTCAGTGAGCCTGCAACACACCAATATTCAACTTTAATATTCAGCTGCGAGGACAAATAAGAGCAGCACAAACATAATGGGAAGCAAATGAAAATGAAATACTTTAAGCATGACTACTATATTGAGGGTATTAAAGTGTCAGCATGTCTAAGTGAAAGCTGCTACATCAGAAACAGGACATGACTTTGTGTCAATCCACACTCACTAGTAAAATCCATCCCTTCATTTCTCAAATTCCATTACGAGAAATGAAGAGCTTATAAAAATAACACACATAACACATGTATATGTGTGTGTGTGTGTGTGTGTGTGCGTGCGTGCGTGCGTGCGTGCGTGCTTGCGTGCGTGTGTTTTATACATATGTTTTTTTAAAGCAACAGCAGCAAAGTACAGAACAGTATTTCAGCAACACTGTGGTGGAAAGAGTGTGAAGATGAATGTGGACAGTGATCTGCCCATGAGATCTGTGTTTTTGCTGTAACTGGGATGCAGTGCAGCTGCTTTAGTGCGAGGCCCTGAGCTGTAAATGGATATTGGAGATTAGATCTTTCATCTGGAGAGAGCCATGTCATTTTCCTATTTTTCTGTCTTATTGATTCTGTCCACTCTCAGCTCCACATGAACAAACCCTTTCAGACTGGGAAAGGCCGATCTAGAGCTGTTCATATTCCCTACTTATATAGATCTGGACATATTATAAGAGGTTGTTACAGCAGATGGGGATAAGATTTTCTAGATAAATGTGTAGATGCGTTGAAGGATAGATACATTACCACAGCCGGTTACACGGACATGAGTCATATATTACCTGCTATTCTACACTGCATGTATCAAGTCAATGAAAGAATGGTAGCCAGTAGTTGTTAGCTATATGTAATGGAGTTTGCATTCATCTCTGTCTCTTAAATACACATAAGCACCTACATCACTATACCATGTATGTATCATTGTATCAGTCATATAATGTGAGTTAGGTTTAAGATGATCGCTCCATGTTAAAGTTTGTAAAAGACAAATACAAATACAGCCAATTATGACTATTTTCTGACCAGGCATCGCTGGGACTAAAGTACAATAAGGTTAAGGAAAAATTTAAAAGAAATACTTGGTTAAGCTTGGAGGAAGGTTTAGATCTAGAGAAGACTAGGCACTGTGAGCTCAGACTGCTTATACTTTAGAAAAATAAACCAAAGGATGGTTCAAGACACTGTGCACTTTAACAGGGACATCATATTACAGGGTATGTTCTCCCTCAGCTCTCGAAACAGCTGTAATTCTTTGTGTCATGACTCACAAGATGTTGGAAACTTTCCTCTGACTCTCTGATGATCTCAGAGTCTCTATATGTTAGCACAACTGCATCGTATCATTTCTGTCATGTTGATGAAACCAGTCTGAGACATTTTCTTTGTGACATGGATAAAAAGATCCATGCCATCCAACTGTCCAGTGTCAGTGAATCTGTGTCCACTGCGGCCTCGGGATTCTGTTCTTGACTGACATGAAGTGAAACCTGATGAAGAGCCCGTCCAGTTTTTTATTGTTTCGGCGTTTCGTCCAGATGGAAACGGCGAGGATCTTTTGTGAAATGATGATGTCATACCCCCCCACCACTCAAACCTGTAACACCACACCGCTTGATGTAATGTAACAACAACAACGGCTGACTACTGTCAGGTCCCTCGGACACTGTGGCTGAATCGTGCCTGTTAAATCATCATCAAACATCATACTTGCACTGACACAACTCCCAGTCAACATTTAGTTGACTTATAATGTTTGGAGTTTGAGTACAGAAGGCAAGCTTTCCATCTTCTTCTCCATTTTTGGTGTTTATGCGTGGCAGTGTTACAGCGCCACAAAAGATTTTATCGGAATCACAGAAGTTATCAGGGATCATCATCTGAGGAGCATGAATGTCTCCAAAAACATTCATGTAATTCCACTCTAAGTTGTAGGAACAATCCACTAGAGCTGAATTAAAAACACAGGCCATTTTATATCTTTGAACAAAACACCAGTGACTTTTCATGGAGCCAGTTGGACGGCAGCCATGATTCACCCACTTCCACGTCACTGGGCCTTGGACTGGAACACCACCAGACTGGAGGTACAAGAACCAACACAGCTTCAGGCTAATTCCTTTAGCAAGCGAGGTCCATCTCATAATGACTATCCTCGGCATGAGCTTCAGCCACCCACCCCCTGCCCCCACTGTAGACTTAACCTAGCATTTGGAACTAATGAAAACAAATGGCTTTTCTATGGACAGACAAACCTATTTCAGACATTCATCATCAGGCTCATAGATTTCTAAAATCCCATCAAGTCTGTCCCTAGCCTACATCTCACTTTGTCTCCGGCTCTCTCTCCGTCCGTCTGGCTCTCTCCTCCCTAAATCCCAATTGTATACTGCAATCACAAACTTTGTAACTTTTCAGCATCATTTATACAAGCTCCATGTAGAATAACCCACCTGACAGTTATTCACTCTCAAGCTCGCCATCAACAGAAACAAGTGGACAGAGCGGTGTTATCTGGAGATGGCAGAATGAATGGAAACTTGCTGCTAATTTCTCTGAGAGTTGCGTGGCACAGCTCTGAGCTTCAACAAAACCTTCACATTTTCCACAGCAAATAAACAAAAATGTGATTAGATAAGATCAGACTTTAATGATCCCTGTGAGGAAATTGGGTTGTTGCAGCAGCCCAGAGAAGAATATACTGTAGATAAGAAGGGAAAAGATATAGATTATTTGAAGAAAATACAACAAATATTAAGTAATAACAATACAGGAGCATGGTGACAATAATGCCACAGATAAATATGTGAAGACAAAGCATCGTCAGAGATACAGAGATAACATGGAGGTCACGTGTGTGACTGAGGATCAGATCGAGCATGTCAGACAGAGCTGCAGCGTAGTGCTGAGCACAGCAGATTAACTTTGATGGGAAGGTTTTTTGTTGGTCTGAAATGTTGCATAGGTGTGTGGTATCTGTTATTACTGTAAATAAAAATGTAGGGGAATTTAATGTTTTCAACCTTGGAGCCAAAAGGTTGAACTAAGCTGTACGATTAAAGTAGGACTTCCACTCTTCTGTTTCATAGGATTTATGCATCTCTGTCAATATTCATGAGAAGTGGCTTCGATGTTGGCCTCTCTGAAATCTCAACTCTCTCATTGTAACAAAAAAGACAAAACATGAAAAGATTGGCACCAGAATAACATTTTCAAAACAGTAAAATCCTCTCTCATACTATAAACCACTAAGCAGTGCTGTGGTGGCTGATAAGCCTTCAAACTCTAACATCTATTACTCCAACTGGACTTCCTGAACTGAATTCAATTTTCTCAGCAATACCTGGAACAACCCCCCCCCCACGCATGACCTTTTCACCTTTTAAATATTCTATGTATATATATACAGGTACATGCAGGCCCCACTTTCTAAGTAGTAAGAGATGAAAAGTTAGACTTTATGAAGAGATAATGTGTAGATTTCTATGAAGTGGCACACCACTAATTTAAGTTCATTGTCACGTTGGTTATTAGTTATTGTTGTGGGACATTTACAACCAAGCATACTACATCTGAGATCATTACATCAGCCAACCTCTCAACCCATTTGTACAGTATTAAATGAGTCAGCTGAGATGTTTGACATGAACAATATGCAGCTTATACATTGTGAGTTTCAAAACAGTCTGCTCAGAAGACATCGGAAAAGGAACTTGCCTTAAAGGGACTGATTAAGCCATTTTGTCAAGTTAAATTTGAGTAAAAACATGACTTGAGGACAAACCTATATATGTTTATAATATTTATAGCATTTTAAAGTCTCATTTGGCAGTTTTTTGTTCATCTGGGAGTGACATACAGCAAAGGGCCATGGATTGAAATGATTGGATTGAACTGATTGTAAAGTTAGTACAAGGTCCATATGGTACTCAATCACATAAAGCACTGAGGCGTCCCCAGTTTCAGGTTAATTCACCTTTGCTCAACTATCATTTTCTGTAGTTCATATGTTGATGTGTTTATGCTGTTAAGTTTGGTTTTAATTAGTAATTTGATGCCATAAGGAGGGAAGTGTTTTTATTTTGACATCTTTCATTTTTTATTTCATTATCTTTATTCTTTTTTATTGTGCTGCATTTATTAAAACTGACTGGACTGACTTACTGTTGTTTCTTTAGCATGCTCACCTCTTTATTATCATTATAACAGAGCCTGAATACCACCACCACCCCCGTCACACACACACACACACACCTACAGACACACACACACACCCCTGCTTGGCTGAACGAGTGGCATACAGAGGGACACTAACTGTAACAGCAGGGTTGACTGATGGGCAATGATGATGTCATCAACGAGTGCCAATCCGGATCAGGGTGGTGGATCAGTGCCAGGCTGCGGGTGGCCCTGGCAACCAGATGCCAAGGCAACTATGCCACTCAGCCAATCAATGAAGGGAGGAACAGTGAGCATGGCAGATGCACTCTGGAGGGAGCTGTGGAGTTAAAATGTTGGGAGCATCTGCAACCATCTTAAACATTGTTTGTGTCATTATTATTCATCTGATGTCTGTTTGTTTGAGGAGAAAACATCCAGTACTATTACATTGTAGTAATCAATCTATCATCTGTATTCAGTAGTATGTTCTATTTTGCTGACCCCAATAAGTATTTTTGTCTGTGGTGTGCGTCATGTGAGCAATAATACCAACAATACTATAAGGACATTTTGTAAATTGTAGGTTGCTTTTGCACCTGTAGTTCTGTTAATAGTATTTTATATATTTTCAGTGCTAGAATGTCACATGAACTGGACCCAGATCAGGAAATCAAATTCTGGTGACTGACAGCAGGTCATGTAGCACATTACTGAGCTTTGCATTCCTTTTCTCCAGTGGTGATGAAGAGCTCACAAAGAAATAATACACTAATGAGCATTACTAATCAAAACCGCAGGGACTAAGACATACCTCTGTTTTAAGCCCTGTGCACTCTCTTGTTGATACACATTTGTGCTGTGGTTACAACATTATCTTGTATAAATACAGTGCATTCAGAAAGTTTTCAGACCCTTTCACTTTTTAACATTTTGTTTTGTTACAGCCTGCAGCAGGCTGATCTTCCCTCCTCAAGGCTTACTTTCTGCTCTGATCTGTACTGTCAGCTGTCAAACCGTATATAGGCAGGTGTGTGTGCCTCTCTAAATGATGTCCAATCATTTGCTGAATTTGCCACAGGTGGGCTCCAATCAAGGTGTAGAAACATTTCATTGATGACAGGGAGAAATGAAAAGCATCTGAGCTAAACTTCAAGTGTCACAGCAAAGTGACTAAATACTAATATAAATGCATAATTTCAGTTTTTTCTTTTTCATGAATTTGCAAAAATGAAAAGAAAATCTGTTTTCACTTGTAGGATATTTAGTGTAGATTGAAGGATATTCATAACAAATTGTGGAAAAAAGGCGGTCTGAACACTTTCTGAATCCACTATGAATAGATTGTTTAAATCTATCTGTGCTGTTAAAAATGACTTAAATTCAATTCATTTCATCCTACATCAATATCAGAAATGGTTGGATCAGCATGTAGACAGATAGACAAATGGATCACAAATGGGCAGATACCAGACTGAAAGGATATAGATTATCAGTTTAGGATCTCTGTTGCGAGACCTACAGTCAGATATTTTAGAAAATCAGATCTGTAGCTGCAATGAAACACTGTCCTGATATGAGACATTTTGCCAACAGTAACTCAAAATAAATGCTGACTGTTTTCATTACTCCTGTCACATTCCAAACCATCTATCTCTGTTAATCACACTATAGCCTATATGCATTAGACATAATTATGTTCCTGCATTGTGTAGCTACTGCACACATTGTACCGTCTTCTAATGTGACCGACCACCATGCTTTTAAAACAAGTACACATTTGTACAGCCAGCCTGCAACACAAATTAAATATTTCTCTCCATATAGTGTAATGTACACCAGATCTTTGCAGAGAATTGTAACATGATAGTATGAAAATGCACAACAGAAAATATAACATCAAAATAGCAATTTTATACTTAAATTAATCATTTTTCTCTGTATCACACTGGCAATGTGTTCAATTTGCTGTTCTTGTGTTTTTCTCTCTCCCTCTCGCTAGGTAGGAGCCCTCAGCAGCAGAACCAGTAGCGGTGAACAGTTAATAGTGGCGCTGCAATAACAATAAAATGTCATCAATCTGTGGGCGCCTCCTGCCTCTGTCACACCAAGTTTGTACAGAGTAATGACATTAGACCCGGAGTAGCAGGCATGCTGCTCTCTTAAAGGCACCGCACCTCACCAACAAACAAACAAACAAACAAACATTACACCCACATAAAAATATCAAGGATAGGCATATGGAGCAGAATGGAGGAAAGGAGGAGGTAGAACAAGGTACTGGGGAAGAGAGGCCGAAAAATACTAGTTCCTGCAGTAGCCATCTTTGATACGGCTAAGTTTTACTGCAAAGGTTGTAAACACATGGAAACGCAGCTGACTGGCCATGTTTCTCTCACTGATATGGGCCTACGTAAAAGTTCAAAAGCTACAATATTAAATCAGTGGCCTATTATCTTATCACACACAACACATCAAATAATTAGACAGGAAATGAGGAGGCAGAGAGAGGGGTAACGACAAGCAGCAAAGGGCTTACCAGGGGATTCGAACCAGGGCTGGCTGCAGTGAGGACATTAGACTAAACACCTACGTGCTCATAGTCCTCAACAAGTTACAACGTGGAAAAGACAACGCCAGTAATCTAATATAACACACTGAAGTCTGGTAGGTGGCGATGTACCTCTAAGCTTGATGCTGGATGGTTCATTATTATGTTAGGTGTTTTTCCTTACCCATGAATGAGCCATGAGTAAAAGCTGGCAGAAAGTTAGTACAGTGAGGGCAATACCGTCATGGAGCGACCCAATGTAATCCCAGTGTGAGTGACGCGGCTTTCCGCAATACTGTCCCATGTAGTGGGGCTTCACCTTGATGTGAACCCAGCGCTGAACAAGCATTGCGCGTTCCTGCGCTCTGTAGGCGTACCTAACAACTTCTTCTTTATATATTTTAGCATTGTATAGCCGTATTCTTGTTCATCCATTTCTTTTTTTTTGTTTTTTCTCTCGTTTTATTTGTTCCTTTTTAGGTACTCCCATGACTCCATAAGGCTCCAAAAAAGACTCCAAAAACCACTTTTACAGTAGATCATGTTTTGGGTCACAAGAGGTGGCCTTCTTTATTGTGGTTAAAATATGTTTGTTGCCATGGTTACAGTAATAAACAAACAGTCAGGTGGGCATAATTAAAAGAAACATGAAATGAGAAGTAGCCTGCTGTGTCAAAGTCATGTGTTTTGTCAACCCATCTACCCAGGCCAGCTCTCACAGTGGATTCTTCTAACTGTCTTATTCGTGTCATAACTACTACAGCTGCTGGAGGTCACCTAACAATAAAATGTAATTATGGGTCATAATAAGCTGCCAGCACTGATGAAATATTTCTTTTAGGGTACAACAGCTGGTATAAAGCTGGTAAAGAGTTACGGAAAAAGAAGCATGGATGTAAAAATTTGAAAAATAAAGATAGTTTTTACAGTGTGGAAAATTCTGCAGTTCAAAGACTTGTGTGTAGTGTGAAGATTGTATCAGATACATTGTGTTAAGGTCAGTGCTTGTATGACATGTACTCACACCTAACTTTACTGGTAATGACATTAATACTAAACAGTGAAGATGATGCACATCTCTGTGCATGAGACTCTTAATTTCAAGATTCATAACACTGGGTGATAATTAAAGCATCTAAATAAATGATGACATTTAGCAACTTGGAAATATCACTGAAATAAAACTTCAGAGTCAAAGTCATATCACAACATCCTACCTGTGTGGGTTTGTGGAAATGCATGTTTTACACATGTCTCACTGTGGGGGGTTTTCTGTGTGTGTGTGTGTGTATGTGTGTGTGTGTGTGTGTGTGTGTGTGTGTGTGTGTGTGCGCATGCATGCGCGCACACGTGCATGCTTTTGCATTGGTTTGTCTGTGATTCTGTGTGCCAACATGGGCTCATTGGGGTGTTCTGATCTGACTAGCATCCATCTGCATGCCCGCTGCTGACACATCAGCCAAGAGGCTCCATCAGTGACACACACACACATGGGGGATGGGGGCCGGAGGGGGGCAGAAGTGTGAGAGGGAGACATCAGTAAGTGCATGTGTGTGTGTGTGTTAGTGTAAGAGAACGAGGGAAGCAGAATGGGAAAGAGAGAGAGAGACTGAGAGAGAGAGAGAGACTGGCCAGGCGACATTAACCCTGCGCTGCCTGAGGCCAAGCCGTGCCACTGATCCTGTTTCTAATTCACCCCTGCTGGCAGTGCTAATGCCAGCCACTACCAGTTACCACACAATCTGCTCAGGGGACTGCCCAGCCCTGTTCAGCCCTACACCCACTTCTACAATAATCTGGGCTGAGCTATGCATAATGGTTTGCATCCTGCACAGACCTTCACACTGAGGAAAAAATAATAATTTACACTGTTTTGAAAAAAAAATAAAAGCATTTCAAAGATTAATGTACACATTTTGTTCATCTTGTTATTACTGAAAGCCTACTTTTATCTTTCACTGTTTTTATCTTCCAGCTTTATGGGAATTCACTCAGTCATATGATTTCATAAAAAAAGTAAGCGCTCCTCTTACCTTGGACCATACATTCACTGCATGGCTAATTCAAGATGAACACAGCACCACAATTGGATATTTGTTTGATTAAATTGTCAATCCTAAAAATAAAATTTAATCTGAGTTATTTTACCTAATTGATTCTTGTTTGACAACATGTGTCTGATTGTGTGTGCTACAGTCATTTGTTGCATGTTCTCTTTTATAATTTGCTGTCACCTTGTCTTAATCTGCTCCTATTATCCCTCCTCTCAGCCATCACCAACCTGCCTGTTAGCCACTATTCATGTAAAGTGTCTCTTAATTTTCCTCCCTCCCCTGCTGCTTCTCACTTGTGTTCCCTCAGTCTGTTTTGAGGCTGAACCAACACAATGCTTTAACTAACATGTAATGATTAATAAATTAAAATTCTGGATCGTGATACTGATTTTAAGGGTGACTTTTTATTTTACTTTGTATTTTTGGCCAGAGTACCATTGTGTCTAAATGCTCTCTGCCATTTGAGAGTTGTGAGGTGAGGCCTGGGTGTGGTTCTGGTAAGTCTACTGCCTCTACTCCTTGTACCTCTTCTACCATCTACAGATGATTGATATTACCATATTGCTGTGCTATTTTTCTTCATGAACCAATCAGCTCCGTAAAGCATCGTGTAAGCAGCCAATGATTGCAAACCAGTGTTCATCAGTGTCAAGGCAGAAAGCCAACATGATGTCAGAGTTCATTCATCTGCTGCCCTGCTGTCATTTCAACATCTACAGACTGCAGTTGATTCAAGGCCCTACTCACTGGGCCTTTGCTGTGAGGGCTCCTCGGCTCTAGAGCTCCCTGCCTGCTGATCTCAGGCAGATTTAACTCCGTAGCCACTTTAATATCTCTTCCTTGATCACACGGCCTTTCTTTAATATTTTATAATAGTTTCAATTTAGTTTTTGCTGTGTAACACTTAGTAACATTTTTCCTTCCACCTCATCCCTGCACTATCAACCTACTATATTACCGTACTGTTTAGTTCCCTTTCCATGGTCTTTTGTGCCATCTTGCTCCTCAGTCTTACTCCAACCTTGCTCTAACTCTGTCTCCTGTTTATCCTTTGTATTTGTCCACTGAGCCTGAATAAAGGTGATCTCCTGTGAACTTTTTATCTGTGTTTCTGTAAAAGGGATGAATGCACAGACAGCCAAATGAGACATTTAACCGTCAGGAAGAAAGCCAGCAATCAAAGTGACAGACAGCGTCACTTCTCAGACGACTTGGTCTGCATTCATGATTCATAGAAGATCACCTACATTAAAAGGCAATTCGGCTAAGATCAGGCAAGGTGGTAGGTGAGTCAGGAGGCAGTATTTGGTAACAGCTAGGGACATCAATATCTGAGGCAAAGACAAAAAGGCACAGGCAGAAATGGACCAGTATATGTACGAAGGTACTAACCAGGGACTGGGCAACATGTGAGCTGATGGTTGTTGGGAGAATCCAGTGGCTGAAGGCAAGAAGGACTGGAGGTTACTGCAGGGCAAGTGGGTCAGAGTAGGCCTGAACTGACAAGACAGTTAATGAACATGTTGAAAGCAGAAAATGAATGAATAACTGGATGGATAGTGACAGAGGAAGGAAGGAGAGGGAGAGGTATGACTCACTTTACTTGAGACTTGCATCCGTTCTCTTTTCCTTTTTGGATATGAAGAGATGGACTTCACTTTTATTTGTAATGTGCATGGGTTTCTGTGTTGACCGACCGATATTACTAACAAAACTGGAAAACTGAGCTAACACTACAGACTATCTGTGGAAACCGCTGTTTCTGTGCATGACCATGACATTAGATGAAGACACCTTCTATATTTACCTCCAACATTTACATTTACTATATAAATTGTGAATAAAAAGATGACCCTCTTCTTAGTGGAAGAGGGATGACAATGATCCCAAACACCTAAGGAGTATTTTAAAATAAGTGTAAAGCAACACGCTCCATGTCTCAAAGTAGCATGATAAGAATGACATTGGCATCTCTACACAGATTTGTACAGGGGAGTTGAAACTGTGAAAAAATGCAACTCACCAACTAAACACATAAACACAAACATACAAATTGTGGCTCTTGTTGTATCTTGTTGATGAATACGTATGTGTAGTGTGCGCTCCCCTCTGTACTGAAAACATGGTGTCACCGTGTCTGTCCATCCACCTCCACATGGATTTTTTTATTCGTTACATACCCTCACCTGACTTCCTCTTTTGCCTTTGCTACGACTGCTGGAGGTCACCTAACAATAAAACCTGGCCGTGGGTCATAATAAGCTGGTTGCATGAACTGTGAGGACAGTCACAGTCCTGTGTCAGTGCCCTTTTCAATGCTCTGACAGAGACAGAGGGAGAAAGAGGTGAGGGAAGCAGCTGTTTAGAAACCTCTTTATCTAAACGAAACAGGCTGGTTAGGCTGCATTCAGGTGGATCTTTAACATGAGAACTGGACATTGGTTTTCTATGTGCTGTTGAAGGAAATCTCAAACCTACATGATGCCCAAATTACAAAAAAGATGTTTAAAAAAAAAAAGAATGGAGATGGAAAAGAAGGACATAAAGTTGTTCAGAGACCAGTCGTAGCTGCTGTGATTGATAAGCATGCCCTTCTGATTGACTGGTAGGTGAACCACTGAGATGTGTCCCTGCAGGATAAGCATCATTTGATAGTGATGTTGCAGCTGTTCTCGTGACATTCATCCTAGTGTCAGCAGCAGGGGAACACAGGAGCATGGGGGTAGTGTCAGGTAAGCACAAGATTATGCTGTACATCAAGGGAGAATGTCCATATAAGTCCCTTGTTATCTGATTATCCAGTTTTGTAAAGTCCTGTCCAGCCAGAGTCAAATGTCTCTCTCTGTGTAGTGGGATTGTCCACACTCAACAGCTCTCTGCACTGAAGGTTTAAACAACTTCTGTTGAAGAGGCACTCATGCTTCTTTTTCCAGTCTTCATGAAAAGAGCAAGCTGCTTGAAAACACATCAAGGTTTTATCAAGACACTAACTTTTGGTAGCTGTTTTCTTTTGAGTGTTTAAGGTAAGCGTTTGCTGTGCTCACATCTACTTTGAACTCTGCACAAGCCTCGCGCTGAGAACCAGGAGCATCAAAGTGAGTGCAATAGTGCAACTAAGTTACCAGTGACCGGACATTGGGACAACATTGTTTTCATTTGCAATTATGAAATTCTATGTAATCCGTACAATAAATGCTGGAAATTAGTTTTAAGAACTATTTATTGTATTTAAAACAGCACCAGGTTTCTCACAGATATACTGATATAAACCTGCAGTGTCTGTTTTAATGTGGCTTTCCAGCTTTGCTCAGGGTTAAGTTAAGACAAGAAAAGCTGTGAGAGGAACAAACTTCTTGGAGTAATTGCTGCATGTTGAGGTGAGAGATTTCAGATTGTGTAGAATGTGTTAAACATATTTAGAACACCTCATTACTTGATAACCTGAATAACCGTGACAGATGTATGGCTTTTCATCTGTTGAATCAGTTATTTGCGCATGCAAAGATTGAGGCTGCGTATGTACAGAGCCCAGATTGTTGACCACTATCCACTTGATACATCCATAACAGAGACAAACTGAGTGCTAGACAGTGTGTCCAAACTACCACTGACTCTTGGGGGGAGGATGTACATCAGTGTTGGTAACTAAGTTTAATTGATGTGGTATCTGAGCATGATATCTTCAATTGTGGCTGAGATTGGAGGGTTACAGTTAATTGCAATTTTGTGTGTGACCAGGTTTTTCCATTCAAAGTCATGCGCTTGCTAAATGAGCACATGTGAGAATGAAGGGGCTGTCAGTTGATTACTGATCTTTACCACAACCAGATGTGCCATGAGAGGTTCCTATCAGTGCAGCAGTGTAACATTTCTTCTTCACTGGAGAGACTAGCCATGTTGACATGTACAAGACCTTACTCAGCTTTAAACTGTGTCTGATAAATTCAGCAGTTTGTGTATTGGGTATTGCTGTCCTTCAGTTTTATGGGCAGCTGGCAGTGGGCCCTCATTGTCAGTTAGTATTCACCTTGTTAGAGTTGATATGAGAAGGAGAACAGAACCACGCCTTGGAGAGTGGGGAGAGGGTTGCTGATCTTTTTGGCTGTGTGTAATGGGTGAGTTCTGGGATGTTGTCTGGTTACTGGTCTCTTTCATGTCTTGCAGAGGGAGTCTCTTCAGCTGTTCTCGTTTAAGAAATAGCTGGAGTTCAGCTGAAACTTTTCTTCAAGTGTCTCTTATCTTATTCTTTGCATTTCCTGAAGTGCATCTGTGGTGGCAGAGTTCATACAGAAA